>RJWK010034526.1:0-22622 GCA_004363435.1 Platanista minor | reverse complement strand
GGGGTCCTTCCCAGGCCTTTCCCCTGATAATCACCTCCCGCAAACTGTGAGTACAGAGTACGTCCTGACGTCTTCCCTCCAGGGCTGACTGCTAGGCCTGGGCAGCTCTAGAATCGCAGATGCTAAGGGAAGCTGGGGAGGGCAGCCTCTCCCTGGCCCGTGGTCCCAGCGACCCTCAGGGTGACCCCGCTTGTCCTGCAGGGTCTGCTCGGCCAGCTCTGTGCCCTGCCGTCCATCTGGGCCTCCACAAAGCCCCAGGGTCGCGTCTCAGAGGGCGTCACGGCGTCGCGGGCTGACCGCCTCTGACCACATCAGGCTCCATCTGGCCGCGGACTTGACCCATGGCCGCGGACGGGGGTGGGGGGGGCGGTGCTCCCTTCTCGGGGGGCAGTGGGGTCGCAGGTGTGCTCTGATTCTGCTGTGTTTTTCTTCCTCTTTCCTGCCGGGAGCTTCCTATCCCTCCAGAGCCACAGCTGAAAATACGGGCTATTTTTAGTCTCCCCGAGCGTTGGTTATTTTTGTTCCCTCTTTGCTGCTGACGGATTCGCTCCTCTGGCTTCATGTGTGTGCACACGTGTGCCGGCTGTACACGCTGACTGGTGACACAGGAACACGTGTCAGCATGCACCCACGCACCCCTGCGTGTGGCCATGTGCTGAAGCACGCGCACAGACAAGCGTTGCGTGTCAGCATGTGTCGGCACGGAGCACAGTGTCTCTGTGATGGCATACACGTATATGTGCACGAACACACGTGTACACACATGATGTGTGGTAGCCTGGCACACACAGGTTCACACGTGCTATTATGTATGTGTCTATGTGTGGGCTCACACACGTGTGTTGACACCTGTTGAGTGTATAGTTACACATGGGGACATGTGGACACACGTGTCATAACACTTGTCCGCGTGTGTTGGTGTGTGTGCACACGTGTGGCCATGTGTCCCACCACAGTCTGGCCTTCCCGAGGCCCGGCACGGGGCTGTGTTCAGTGTGCCTGGCTCTTCCCATTTCAGGACACATTCCCCATCCCTTCCTAGAATGACTCATACTGGCTGGGCCTCTGCTCCGTGACTCACGTGATTAGCTACAATTTGGTGACACTCAGCTACCTGGAATCGTCCCGTTCTGGCTTCAACTTCTAGCAAACGGGACAGAAGTGAGTCGGTGTCGAGGACTTGTTCGTTGAAGACCTTCCCTTGGGCAGTTTGGTCCCGCTGGAGCCCGGCACAGGCATGTCTGCTCCATCAATGACCGTGGGTCCTCCCGGTGGTCATGGTGCCCGGAAGGGTGATCCTATGCCCTTGGTCAGCAGCAGAGAGGCCCCTGTCATAAGCCGCCCCCAAGGCTGCTTTCAGCCACAAGGCTGACTTTTCTGGCTCACAATCTTAGAACTAGAGAATGCGGTTACGGGGAGTCCACCCTGAGCACCCACCTCCCTCCCACACCCCCGGCCCTTCTGTGCCACAGAGATCTAGCAGCTTCGTCCCCATAAACACATTTATGGTGCAAAGAATTCAACTGTAGTAGTCGGCCAGAAATACAAAAGCAAGACAAAAGGTGAAGTCCTTTCATGTGCCTCATCTCTCTCCCCCTTGGTCAAATGCGACCTTGGCCTCCACTGGCCCTGGGAGTGGCCACCAGATCTGAAATGCAAAGAGAAACAAAAACAACACACAGAAGTTCATTCTTGGCTTTGGAGATTTCCAGGGCCCAGGAGCTGGTGAGTTATAGGTGGTTCTGATTTGAAGCTCATTTTGCTCAGAACCTCCCCAAACCCAGAGGTCCGGGCCCCTGATGGCCAAGGGCACAGCTGGCTTCATTGTCTTGCTTCCTTCCCCCACCTCCGCCCCACTGTTTCCTAATGTTCCCCGATTGCTTCGTGCTGGGGGGAAGGAAGGAACAGGAGTGGCCTGACCTGTGCTTCCTGGCATTTTGGGTGAAGTTCCTTCCACCTTTCCTGGAAGCTTCTAGAAGGACTCTTCTTTTTTTTTTATACAGCAGGTTCTTATCATTTATCCATTTTATACATATCAGTGTATACATGTCAATCCCAATTTCCCAGTTCATCCCACCTCCCCAGCCCCCCTGCCACGTTCCCCCCTTGGTGTCCATACGTTTGTGCTCTACATCTGTGTCTCTATTTCTGCCCTGCAAACCGGTTCATCTGTACCATTTTTCTAGAAGGACTCTTGAGACGCTTTAATGTGTGCTCTCTTGGGCCGCTCTTGGACTCAGATGCTGGTGTCTCCTTATCTCCCTGACCGCCGGCCACTGGCACGTCCCAGGGCTCAGGCCTTTCCTGGCCACGCTCACCCGGTCTCACGTGTCAAATGCCATCTCTGTCCTGGCACCTCCCAAATTGATATCGCAGGCCCGGACCTTTCCCCTTGAACTCCAGCCTCAAGCATCCAATGGCCAACTCCATATCTCCACCTGGGTGGTCAAAGGCAGCTCACGCTTACCCTAGCCAGCGCCTGACTTCCCATCACTCCCCGTGAAACCCACATTCCCATCTCAGGCCGTTGCTTGTCCATTCTCCAGCTACCCAGGCCGAAAGCCTTGGAGTCAGCCTTGACTCTCTCTCACTTCCCACACTGAACCATCAGGATACTTTATGGCTTCATCTTCAAAATATAACCAGAACCCAACTTCTCTCCACACCCACGGCCACTACCCTGGTCCAAGGTGCCATCGGCTCTCACCTGGATTCCTGCAGGATCCCTGCGCCCACCTTTGCTCCCTGGTCAGGTTTTTCAGCACAGCAGCCAAAGGAGTCCTATGAAAATCGCACTGTCCTCCTCTGCTTAAAGCCCTGCAGTGAACCTGCCCCATCCCCTCCGAGTCAAGGTCAGCCCTTATGTTGTCCCTTGAGGCCTGTGCCATCTGATCCTGGCCCCTTTCTGCCCTCCTCTTCACCTTGACCTTGCACATGGCCCTTCTGGCAGTTCCTCGGACTTACTGGCACACCTGCCTTACTAAGTTGTTCGCTCTGCCCACAGCTCTTTACCGGATGTGACATGTGCATGATTCACTCTCCCACCTCCTTTAGGCCTTTGTTCAGATCTCACTTGCCCACGGATCTCTCTTTTTTAATATTGCAAGTTCCCTTCCCATTCCCTGGTGCTCCGAACACTCCTTACCCTGCTGTTTTATTCTGTAGTCCTGTCACCTGCTGAGATACCGCCGAATTTACCTGTGCATCCTGTTTATCACTTATTGTCTGTTTCTCCCTGTGAGAGTGTCGGGCCCATGAGGGCAGGGACCTTAGTTTTTGTTCATCGCTGTGTCCCAAGCACTTGGAACGACGCCTAGCACGTAATGGTAGGTTCTCAAATAGTTACTGAACGGATGTTTAGAAGACGAGGGTGGTTTCAAGGGAGGTTCGTGATGAGTGTCAGGTTGTCATCCTGTGCGGGGACCTGGGGACCGCGCCCCTCCCCCTGCACGGCCCCCGCTCCACATCCAGCTGTTCCACCTCTCACCTGCTGCAGGAGCTTCCTCTCCTGCCTGCCTGCTCCTATTCCTGCCACTCTGTTGTCAGTTTCCCCTGCTGCAGCTAGAATGCTCTTTAAAATAATGCACATTGGATCATTTCACAGCCCTGATGAAAACCTTGCGTATGGTCTGAAACCCGTCTGCCTGCCATGGCCTGTAAGCCACCTACCTCCACTCCCTGCACTTCTGCCCTGCTACAGCCTCACAGGCCTTTCTTTTCCTCCAGTACACTATGTTCTTTTCTGCCTCAGGACCTTTGCACAGACTGTCCCTTTCTCCTGGCTTTTATGTTTGGTTCCTCTTATGTTTCAGCTCAAATGTGACCTCTTAAAGAAGAGACCCCCCTCCCCCCATGAACCCCACCCCATCTATGTTATAAGCATTCCGTGTTATTGTCTTCCAAGCCGTCACCATGCTCTGGAATTATATTGTTCACTTGCTTGAGGTTCCATGAGGCAGGGGCCTTGTCTCTCTTGTTCATGACTGTGTTCCATGGTTGGGGACCCTGGTCCAGGGCAGAGACCTGGCTGGGGTGGGACCTTGGGTCGAGGCAGTGAGACGATTCCAGTCAGGATCCTCAAAAGCATGGATTTTTGAAGCCAGACTCCTTGGCTTCCAATACTGGCTCTTCCCCTCGTATCTGTGTGCCCGGCACCAGGGAGCACCCGGGAGCCTGCTGTCCTTGATGTGTTTGTGGATTGAGATATCATCTCACACCAGTCAGAATGGCCATCATCAAAAAAAATCTAGAAACAATAAATGCTGGAGAGGCTGTGGAGAAAAGGGAACACTGTTGCACTGCTGGTGGGAATGTGAATTGGTACAGCCACTGTGGAGAACAGTATGGAGGTTCCTTAAAAAAACTACAAATAGTACTACCATATGACCCAGGGCCTGAGTCTTAACAAGCCCTGCCTGGATTCCAGAGACGTCTCTCTGACTCCAGTGACGGGTGTTTCTGCTGGCTGAGTGTTGATCGACCCCTCCTCTGTCCCAACGTGAAGGCAGAGTGGCCAGAAGGAAGGGACACAGGTTTACAAAGCTGTTCATTGGGGCCCGCGGGGGTGGTGGGTGAGGAAGGAGCATCTGTCCTCTCCAAGGGGCCAGGGGAGGTGTGGAGGCTGGTCTGGGGCTGCCTCGCTCTGCCTCTCGGAAGGAGAAGGGATCCTCATGCTGGCATCTTGGCCTCAGCTGGGTGGCTTGGACTGGGGGTGTGGCGGTGTTTCCCTCCTGCAGCATTTAAGCCCCAATTCAGCCTTAAAGTGGAACCACTTGCGTTTCCTGTCCTTATGAGTGGAAACCTCGTGAGGCTGGACTTGGGAGACCCAGGTCCAGTTTGCTGGTGATACGTACTTGCTCTGTATGTACAGGATCGCGCATCAGCTCAACCAGGCAAAATCTTTTACCTGCACTCGATAAACCACAAGTCGACTGGGTTAGTGTTGGCCTGGAGAGTGCAGAGAGGGTGGGGAGGGAGCTTCTTGTGGCCCTGATCTTCCTCCTGTGGGGTCCCATAATGGGTCCAACTTGAATGCAATCCAAGAGTTAAAAATTCATTTTTTGTATGTGTGCTTTCGTATCCCTGGCCAGCAGCTTTATCTGGGGCTCAGATGGCCGTCTGTACCACATTGGGGAGAAACTGGCTCCTTTGAATTTCCCCAGAGGTCTCCAAAGGGAACCTTATGGAGGGACCTTCAAAGATAATTAGAGAATTTTCCCAGGGGCTGGGAAAAGTTGTGGTGTGAATGCTCATGGGCTCTGATTGGCTGGGCTTGTCTCTCATGCTTATCCCTGAGCCAATCACTGTAGCTTGAGAAATGGACTGCTCCGATTGGTCAGGCTTGGGTTACATGCCCATTCTTGGAGCTGGAGAAGGAGGACTTTTTTTCCCCAAAGCAGAGGGACTGAGGTGGGGTGGGGTGGTGCCCTAAAGGAAAAGGTTGGAGGGGGGGGGCACTGTTAGCAGAAGGAGGAAAGGGTGACAGGCAGCAAAAATGATTGATGTGCCCTTTTCCCCAGAGTAGCTTTCTCACTTCATCTCATTGCTTCTTGTTATTATAGTATTAGAGATTATTTTCTTTGGCTTGACCCAAGACCTCTGGAGGAGATGGTAGCTTATCAGCTAATTGTTTTTATCAGGGAAGGTTTCATAAACTCAGACTGTTAGATCTGGAGCTTGGGTTTTACTCAGTTCCATCTTTTATTTTTTCTTTGGGGAAACCAGAACCCAAAGGGAACAAAGATTTAAGTAAGGCCACAGAGCAAATTAGCAGTGAGAACTGGCAGGGAAGACTGTCTCAGGTGGGCGGGGGAAGTAGGTGGAAGTCAGATGGGCCCCCTGAGCAGGGCTTGGAAGAAGCCAAGTAGTTGTAAAAGCAAGCCATTAGCTAGCATTCTTCAGGCAGAAAGTCCCCAAGGTCCCCTGTCTGCATTCCTGTCCGCCCACCTCCTGGCAGGATGGGAAGGAGGTGTTTGTTGTAAACTGGGAGAGGTGTCAGGGCGGGGTGTGCTGAAGTACAGGCTTTGTGTGCCCCAGGTGGGAGGCGCCAGTGGTGTGCCCTGGAGGGGATGGGGCAGAGGAGGGATAAGTAAAGACTCTGACCTTTATCAGAATCTGCCCAGGTACAGTTGCAGAGGAGTTGCGCTGTTGCCAGTAGGTGTGTTCTGCAATGTGAACCAGCACATCTGTCATCAACAGTCCCCCGGATGAACGGCTGCCAGCTTGTTGGCCCTATAGCCCCAAACTCTGGGGCACCCCTTTCTTCACCTAGGACAGCAAGGAGCTGTGTGTGAGAGGGACCTGCCTGGACAGCCAGGCCCCCAGGGCCTCTGGGAGCATCCCTTTGTGTGCTGAGAGAGCCCTGTGTGCCCACATGGTAACCTTCCACCTGAGTGAGAGGCATGAGGCAGACTGGAACATGGGGAGCTGGAAGGCAGTGTTGGCATGTCACCGTCTCAAGGTCAGGCATGGGTTCTCAAACCCGCATGGCTCTCTCTGGCCCTTGGCCAGGGTTTTGGCATCCAGGAGTTTAGGTGGACCCAAGAGCATAGACTTTGGAGCCAGACAGCTTGGGTTCAAATCCTGGTTCTGCCCCTTCCCAGCTGTGTGTCTTTGGACAAGTAACTTAACCTCTCTGTGCCTTATTTCCCACTCTGTAAAATGGCATTAATGGAAGTATCCCCTGTACAGGGCTCTTACGAAGATGGAGGAGTTGGCACACGTAAAGCACTTAGAATAACAGCTTGGCAAGTGTCACATAAGTGTTTGCTGTTGTCATCATCTTAACCTTATACACACACCTATAGTAGGATTAGTTCATCTGTCATTTTACTGAAACGGGACCATACTACGCCCACTTTCCCGCATCTTGCTTTTCTCACTGCATCTCTTCTCTAAACTTTCCCCGGTTGCTTGGGTAGCTCTGACTGGGTATCTAGATGACTGAACATCCCATGGTGTGTTTATTGTGTAAATCACGTCCTGTGTCCAGTTGCCTTGTTTCTTTCTCCTCCTTTAATCCAGACCAGTCCTCCAGCCATATTCTTTTTACTGGGTCCTTCACAACACTGGCGTTTATTAAGGGACCCAGACCAGTTTTTCTGGCGGAATGCCTTTCGATTTGGATTTGTCTAATTGTTTCCTCGTGAGTGCGCGTTTTCTTCCGACACAGTCCTACACAAAAGCCTCCTTGTGTGAGTCGGATGGGAGTAGAGAGCTCTCCTGGCTGAGTTGGGATGGGCGCCTGGACCCCACCCCCATCCCAGCTTGGTGACCCCATCCCACTGCAGGCCTGCGCCCCCGGGCGAGTTTGAACCTCCCCTCGGACTGGAAGAAGCCAGTGATTCCATCAGGCCTTGCCTCACCCAGCTGTTCCTCCATCTGCTTCCTCATTTCCTCAGCTCTGATTCCTTGCCCTCACGCCCAGGCGTGCAGATCCTTCCAGTGGCCCTCAGCCAGCCTGTCGCCTCCCCTCCAGCCCTCCCCATCTCCCAGCGCCATGGACTTGAGGGCCATGGGCTGGGTCGGATGCCGCCTCATCCTCTGGGCTGGGAAGCCATTGCAGCCCTGGGGTGTCAGGGCCTGTCTGGTGGAGATGGGATGGCAGGTGGGGGGGCTTCTCATCTCCGCCGCCTGTCCCCCTGAGGCTTGCAGAAATTCTTGTGCCAGGTCCCCCTGGCCCCATCTGGCCTCTTGGCTGGCACAGGAAGGTCACTGTGGCTTTACTCGGCCGGGAGCCCGCTGTAGCTGGAATCCCTTGGCAGCTTTGAAAGACTCTCTAGGCCTTAGGACTTCCTTTGACCTCCTGTTCCCAGGGTCCCCGGATTCCACCTGCTGCAGCCTCCTGCTTTGGACTTTCAACTTTGATTTCTTTTTACTGTGAAATCTTATGCACTTCAGGGAAAGTGCCTAAGACACAAGCAATTAAATAAATAGCTAAAACGAACACCAGTGTGATCATCCCCAGATGAAAAAGCAGAACCTCATCTGCCCTCCAGAAGCCCCTGCAGAGGAGACTTGTTCCCAGGTTGCTTGGCTTTTTATCGTGTTACCCCATCTACATCCCTAAACACTGGGCTTAGTTTTGTATGGTGTTGAACTTCACTTGAACGGAATCACATTGCTATGGTCTGAATGCCTCAAAATTCATGTGTTGAAATCCTAATGCCCAAAGTGATGGTGTTAGGAGGTGGGGCCTTCGGGAGGTGATTAGGTCATGAGGGTGGAGCCCTCGTGAATAGGATTAGTGCCCTGTAAAAGAGACCCCAGAGAGCTCCCTCACCCCTTCCACCCTGTGACGACATAGCGAGAAGTCTGCAAGCCAGAAGAGGGCCCTCATTTGACCATGCCAGCACCCTGATCTCAGACTTCCAGCCTCCTGACTGAACGAAATAAATGTCTGTTGTTTATAAGCCACCCAGTCTGTGATGTTTTGTTACAGCAGCCCAGCCCTGACGGAATAAGGCACATACTCTGTATTTTTTTATTTTGCCTTGTTGTTCTTGCTTCCCATTATATTTGTGAGACCCATCTGTGTTGTTGCAATAAACTGCACCCTGGGGCTTCCCTGGTGGCGCTGTGGTTGAGAGTCTGCCTGCCGATGCAGGGGACGCGGGTTCGTGCCCCGGTCTGGGAAGATCCCACATGCCGCAGAGTGGCTGGGCCCGTGAGCCATGGCCGGTGAGCCTGCGCGTCTGGAGCCTGTGCTCCGCAACGGGAGAGGCCACAGCAGGGGGAGGCCCGTGTACCGCAAAAAAACAAAAAACAAAAAACAAAAAACTGCACCCCATCTTTTTTTTAAATTAATTAGTTAATTAATGAATTTATTTGGCTGCGTCGGGTCTTTGTTGCGGCTCACAGGCTTCTCTAGTTGTGGTGTGTGGGCTCTGTAGTTGTGGTGTGTGAGCTTAGCTGCCCTGCGGCATGCAGGACCTTAGTTCCCGGACCAGGGATCAAACCCATGCCCCCTCTGGTGGAAGCATGGAGTCTTAACCACTGCTGGACTGCCAGGGAAGTCCACAAGGTTTTTAGTTAATAACACACAGAGATGAAATTCAAAGAACATAAAATTAATCATTTTAAAGTGATCCATTCAGTGGCAGTTAGCACATTCCCAGTGTGAGCCATCACCTCTTTCTGCTTCTAAAATGTTTCTGTCACCCCAAAGTGAAACCCCACTCCCCATCTTTTCTTCCTTCCAGCTCCCCCATTCCCTGTCAGCCATTAATCTGCTTTCTGTATCTGTGGATGTATCTGTTCCGGACATTTCCTATCAATGGAATCCTACCCTGTGTGGTCCTTTGTGCCTGGCTTCTTTCACTCAGCGTCACGTTTTCAAGGTTCTTCCGATTGTAGCTTGTGTCAGTGCTTTACTCCTTTTTATGGCTGAATCATATTTCACTGTGTGGATGGACCACATTCTCTTTACTCATCCATCAGTTGAGGGACACTTGGGTTAGTTCCACCTTTTGGTCATTGTGAATAGTGCCGCTGCGGATATGTGCGTACGTGTGCCTGTTTATCTATTTTCCCTTTTGTCTCCTTCTATTTCCTCTTCTTCCCCTTATCCCTCTCAGGTCTCACCCCTCCTTGCCCTGGCACCCATCCCCTGGGTGGTATGTCTTTAAATAGGACGTGTGTCCTTGTGCCACAGGTGGTGCCAGGAGTCTGCTCACAGAACAGTGGGCTGGAGCTCAATTCTGGAGCCAGGCGGGCATGGGGGCCAATCCTGGCTTTGCCACTTGCCTGCGGGTGACCTGGGGTAGGTTCCTCGGGGCTTGGGTTTGGATAGGCTCCTGTAAAATGGGACAAACCACACCTTCCCGTCGGGTTGAGGTGAGGATTGAGCAGGCTAATAAGTGGTAAGTGCTTTGAGCTGGGCATGGCCGAGCAGGCCCCCCCACGCGCAGCACATGGGCTGCCAGAGCCTGGGGGGAGGGCGACCTCTGCTCTCGGTACCTGACTCCTGCTCTGAGCCCTACTTTTCTCCCATCACGCTCTTGGAAGTCTATCTATGGTTCCGTATTCTCATCTGGCCCATGGCTTCCTGCTACTCCCTGGGTTTCCGAGTTTACATTCCTCATGTTTTGTTTATTCCTTTTGTGACCAGTACCTGGTTCCATCCACTCCTGCCCCCGCAGACAGCAAACATCCTGGAACCTTCCATCTTAAAGTTCCCAAGAATTTCCTTGGGATGTGCGGGGAGTGGAGCTGCCAGGTCAAAGGGCACGGGACGGGGGAGGCAGGGAGCCAGTGTCATCAAATGTGCCTTCCAGAAGGGCCGTTGCTCTTCCTGCTCCAGCGCCCGATACCGTCTGGCATTCTAGTATGTGTGTGGTTGTGATGGGTGTTGTTGTGATTTGTACTTTCTGAGTTGTGTGTTTGAGCCCTTTTTCCTTTCCTAAGTCAGTGGGGGGATGCGGTCTGAGGCTCAGAGAGTTTGAGGGGCTTGCAGGGGGGTGGGGCACACAGCACACTAGGGATAGATCCCGGGACTTGGACTTGGCTTAATCAGAAATCTTTGGTCCCCGGTGACCGAGGTCAGCTGCAGGGGGAGGACAGAGGTTGTGAGGGGCCTCTCTTCAGCTGAAAAGGCTCAGAGGGAGAGGTCAGCCTTGTGCAGGACCGGGAGGGAATGTGGCTGACCCCGCATAGCCCCCTGCGGTCTGCAACCAGCTTAGGGGTCCCCTCCTGCTAAGGGCGGGCCTGTGGCCTCCTTGCTGTGTAACTGTAATGTGTGTATTACTTTCCGAGCCCTTTGTCCTCACATGGCCGTCCCCTCTGTGTCCTTGCCTCTTCTTATAAGGACACCTGTCATTGGATTTAGGCCCCCCCCCCCACATCAAGGATGACGTCATCTCGAGATCAGTAACTTGTTCACATCTTCAAAGACACCATTGCCAAATAAGGTCAGCTTCCGAGGTTCCAGCTGGACATGAATTCTGGGGGACGCCATTTGACCCACGACCAAGTTTTTGCCCGACCTGCAGACCCACAGAACTCCGGGTTCAAATCCAGGTCCTAGTTCTTGGGTTCTCTGGGAGCTTGATTTTCTTTAAAAGCCGATGTTCTCTTTTGCAGTTGGGACTGATTTTCTTGCCTCCCACAGATTAAAATTCAGGTAGAGCAGCCTCAGATGGTCACGTCACTTACGACAGCTGGATGGGATGTGCTTGGCAGGGCCAGCTCTTGCCCAGACAGCCCCCACTGGCATCAAACATAAGGAAAGTACAATAGGGGTACAAGGAAAAAAGATTGAAAGCGTGCAGAGAGTTACAACCTCAAAAAAAAAAAACAAAGGCACAGTGTGAAAAGTCACCCCTGCCTTTCCCCACAGTGGGTCTTGGCTCCAAAGGCAACTTGGGTTAATAGTTCCTTCCTGAAAAACATTGTTTGTGTCCACAGGGACCAGGATATCCTCCTGTCCCAGGCCCACCCTTGAGGACCCTGCATGCCTTTTTCCACCTTGGGTTTGGCACTGAGGGGTGGATCTTGGAGACCTTTGTACTGGCCCAGAGCTCACCCTCCTGCGGCCTGTGGGCCTGCCTCTCTGCCCTGCGGGCTTTGTACGCGGAGCGCTACAAAGGACGGGGCTGTTTCCCTGTTACTGCAGGAGCAGTGATGAAAGGCCTGCGCAGGAAGGAGTCCTTGGTCCTTGGGACCTGGCAAAGGAAGGTGCAGGTCGGGATCCATTCTAGAAAAAATCTTCCTGCTGGAGACGCCTGTGTGTCTTCTGGAGCTTTCTCAGGGAGCATATGTTTCCTGGGGCTGCCGTAACACGGGATCACAGATGGGTGGTTTAGAATAGAGATGTATTCTCTCCCAGTTCTGGAGGCTAGAAGTCTGAAATCGAGGTGTCGGCCATGCTCCCACTGAAGGCTCTACGGGAGGATCCTGCCTTGTCTCTTCTGCTGCCGGTGGCTCCAGGCATTCCTTGGCTTGTGGCCGCATCCCTCCAATTTCTGCCTCTGTGTATTCTCTTCTAAGGACAGTCATCTTTGGATTTAGGGTCCACCTGCATAATCCAGGATGATCTCACTTTGAGATCCTTAATTAAATCTGTGAAGACCCTTTTTCTAAATAAGGTCACATTCATAGGTTTTGGGGCAGAACTTAGTATGTGCCAGGCACCAAGCTACATGCGGTACAGGTTCATTGTCTTCAAAACCCCCTCCGAGGTGTGGTTATGCTTATTTTCTGGCTGGAGTCATGGCGGCTCAGAGAGGTTGAGGCACCTGCCTGAGGTCACACAGCTGGTGGTAGAAGAGGAACCTGGAACCCTCACTTTTGTCCCAAGGTTACAGCCCAGCCTCTCCCAGACCCAGACCTGTCTGGAGAGGTGTTTTGTGTGGCCCACGCTGGTATTAAAAAAAATTATACCGATCGCCAGCATTTAAAGACAGGCAGATTTAGATCCAAATGTACATTTTGAGGCACTCCTGACAGTTTGGAAACTCTACGTGGCAGCTGTCGGCCGGGGGCTGCCCCCGTTGGATGAGGTCTGTTCCTCGGCAGACCTCATTCTCACCAGGTTGATGCTTCCCAGCTCCTTGGCCATGGGCAAATGACTTGGCCCCTCCAGACCTTGATTTCCTCATCTGTAAAATGGGGATAATCATAGCCCTGGCCTCATGGCTGTTGCTGCGAGGGATAAGTGGGTTAATAAATGGGAAGTGAGTGAGTGCTAGTGCATCAGGCTGGCCTTGTGGCTGTTAATTACCAACCTTCTTTTGGAATAAATTCAGACTTAGTTCATGGAGGCCATCCAGGGTCCTGGGTGATGGACGCGTTCATCACAGAGGAAGCCCGGGCAGTCGGGAGCCCCTCGGCGTTCTGATGCAGCTTATGGCCTTAGGCTCATTGTAAGCCTCCTGCCTAAGTTTCCTCATCTCTAGCAGCACTTGTTCTTTCTACCTGCTCAAATGAGGGAGTAATGAAAAGAATTTAAAAATATAATTTTGGACTGTAATTATTATCTTAATATATGTGGCAGTATATATAGAGTTGAGGATTCAGAAAACTGGCCATACTTGGGCAGTGACCTTATCTTCCTGAGCCTCAGTTTCCCCAGCTGTAAGGTGGGATGATGTTAGCATCCACTGCATGCAGCCGTCGTGAGGACTCAGGGAGCAAAGTGCTTGAGTGTTGCCCCCTCCTGGTGAGAGCAGTGGGGATGGTGGGGATGGGGGTGGGGACGGTGGGGCGGTGGTAATGAAGGGTGTGTCAGGCACCTGGAGCGTCATGACCTGGGGGCATGGGAATGGAGGTGGCTGTGGCCATAGGCCTGGGTGAGAGCCTGTCCTTGGGGGGCAGTCTGGCCCTCCCTGTCCTCTCCTGCAGGAGAATGATGTCACCTCCATGCTCCCTTGGGCTCCGGCAGCTTGTGTGTGGCCGGGGAGCCCAGATAAGTGGGGTACAGCTGTCAGCAGTCCTGGCCATCTGTGTCCTTGGCGGGGGAGGGAGAAAGGCCGGGGGCTGGGGCATCGTCCAGCTGAGGCTTCAGAAGTCCTTCAACCCCGGGGGGCAGGTGTGGGGAGGGTGTTCTTTGACTCCTCTTTGTGGTTTGGGACGTAAGCAGCCTTCAGCGAGTGTGTTCTGAGCTCGTACTGTATGCTGGGCATTGTACCAGGCATGGGAGCTGCAGTCCTGGACACCCCAGGCCGGGTCTTTCTCCTTTGGGTGGGTGGTCAGGAGGGCCACCCTGAGGAGGGGCCGCTGGAGCTGATGAGGAGTTGTGCGTAGGAACAGCATGCCAGGCACAGGGCACAGCAAGTGCAAAGGCCCGGAGGCGGGAAGTGGCTTATCACATTGGAGTGATATGCAACTTATCACTCCAATGTGATAAGCAGGCCGGTGGGCTTGGGGAGAAGTGGGTGGTGAGAGGGGAGAGGCGGGCTGGGGCCTTGTAGGACATTGGGAGGAGTTGAGATTTGGGTTTCAATTCCTTGAGATGCCAGTGGAGGGTTCTGAGTGTGGGGCGGGGCATGATCTGATGCTTGTCTTACAGAGCCCGCTGGCTGCTGCGGGGCGGGGAGGCAGTGTTGGGGGGTTGAGAGGAGGCAGGGAAGACGGTGGGTGCCTCGGGCCAGGGCAGAAGCAGTATAATTGGAAGGAGGGAACAGTGTCAAGATTCCTCTTGTAGGGAGCCAGGTATGCCGATGGATTAGACTTGGGATGGGAGGGGAGGAGAGAAATAAGTCTTGAACTTCTATTTGAGGGACTCAGTGGCTGGTGGAGCTGTTTTCTAAGATGGAAATATCCGGGAGGGCAGTCAAGAGCAGATGGAAAGTGTGGGCCGTAAATCTGGTCCTAAATTCTTGGTGAGACAACTCATTCACAACAGAAACCGACCCGATTAGAAGATGGGCCAAGGACTTCATAGAGATTTCTCCAAAGAAGATATGCAAGTGACCAATTAGCGGAATGCAAATCCTAACCATGGTGAACCATCACCCCGTGCCCAGCAGGCTGGCTGCTATCAAAGAATGACAGTGATTAGTCAGGTTGTGGAGAAACTGGAACCCTTGTACAGTGTTGGAGGGAATATAAATGGTGCAGCTGCTGTGGGAAAGTCTGGCAGTTCCTCAAAAAATTGAAACACAGAATTACCATTGGATGCAACAATTCTACTTCTGGGTACGTATCCAAAATAATTGAAAGCAGGGACTTGAAGAGACATTTGCACACTCACGTTCATCGCAGCACTAGTCACAATAGCCAAAAGGTGGAAACAACCCAAGTGACCATCACTAGATGGATGGATAAACAGAATATGGTCCATCCATACACTGGAATGTGATTCAGCCTTAAAAAGGAAAGAAATCCTGACACAGGCTATAACGTGGATGAACTTTGAGGATATTACGCTAAATGAAAGAAACCAGTCACAAAAAGACACATATTGTGTGATTCTCCTTATATGAAGTCCCTATGGGGGGGGCAAATTCATAGAGACAGAGAATAGAGGGTGGGTGCCAGGGGCTGGGGGAGGGGAGTTAGTGTTTAATGGGAATAGAATTTCAGTTGGGGAAGGTGAAAATTTCTGGAGACCGATGGTGGGGGTGACTGCACGACAGTGTGAATGTACTTAATGCCACTGAACTCTGTACACTTAAAAATGGTAAAGATGGTACATGTGCTGTTATGTGTATTTGACCACAATTTTAAAAAGTGATGGGGGAAATTCCCTGGTGGTCCAGTGGTTAGGACTCCACACTTCCACTGCAGGGGGTGCGGGTTTGATCCCTGGTCGGGGAACTAAGATCCTGCGTGCCGAGTGGCCCAGCCAAAAAAAAAAGAAAAAAGAAAAAGTCATGATGGCATTTAACCTGAGGGGGGATCAGTACAGGTCCCCCTCCCGCCCCGCCAATCTGGGCGTCAAGGATCGGGTTCGGGTTCGTAGGTGGTAGGTCGGATTGCCCAGCCCCTGGCCGGGGTGATTACAGCATGCTGAGCCTCTTGCAAAAGATTGAGCTTTTGGAGGAGGCAGCCCTGAACCTCTGATTCCTCCAGGCTCAAACCACCGTTGTGCCATCTTACGAGACCTTGGCAAGCTTCCGCACGCGTTCTGGAACCAGGGCCAAGGTGAGTGGCGGAAAGCTCATTTAGCAAGCGTCCTTGTGGCCCGTTTACACACGGGTGCCTTCTTCAGAGCAGTGCATGTCCTTGTCACTTGATTCTCAGTGCTGCCACCAAGGAGGAAGGGGAGGTACTCACGTCTCCATGTGGCCGGTCAAGGGACCAAGGGGCAGAGGACAGGGGTTGGCACACTCTCTGTAATGGACAAATAGTAAATATTCTCAGCTTTACGGGCCAAACAGGTTCTGTCTCAGCCTCTCACCTCCGCAGCCGTGGTGCAGAAGCTGCGTGGACCATATATCTGTGAGGGGGCTGGCTGAGTGCCACACAGCTTTATTTGTGGACACCAACATGTGAATTTTATGTAATTTTCATGTGTCTTGAGTTAGTATTCTTCTGTTTTGTTTTGTTTTTTTTTTTCAAACATGTAAAAATGTAAAACCGTTGTTAGCTCCCGGGATGAACAGAAACAGGCCAGATGTGGCCCACAGGCTGTAGTTTGCTGAGCCCTTTCTTGCGTGCAAACAGGCTGCTTTATTATTGGGGTGAAATTGTGGTGTTTGAAGGAAGGGCTGTCCTCTGCCTGAATTATGTGGAGAAAGTGGGGCAGAAGTCAGCCCTGGGGGAGACTGTGCTCATCCTAAAGAGCACAGACAGGTAGACTGCCTGGAGTTCCCATCATGGCAGTGTAGTTGGTGGGTCCAGATGAGACCCCGGCTTACGGGTGGAGGGTGAGATTGTGCTTGATTTGCCTGGGAGCCTGGGATCGGAACTGCGTGCGTCTTCCAGCAGTCATCTCCCTTCCCCGTGATCCTTACCTATCCACACCTGCGGCGAGCCTTTATGGAGGCAGTAGAATGTTAGAGCTCAGGCTTTGGGGGCAGACTGGAGTTGAGGACCCTCTGTCACTACTGGGTTTGTGCCCTTGGGAAAGTAATTAGTTTAATCTCTCTGTGCCTCAGTTTCCTCATCAACAAAACAAAGCAAATAATGGTACCTACCTCACGGACTAATTGTCATATTTCGATGAGAGCAAGCATTGCATTGAATGGGATGTTTTGGGCTGCAAGCAACAGAAAAGCTGCTTCCAAGTGGCTGGTATAATACAGAGGTTTATTATCGTGTTTCATGAGAGACTGGAGGTGTCAGATGTCTCCAGATTTATTCAGCTGTTCAGTGATGTCAGGGGACTGGGTCAGTGTCTATGCAACTCTCTCAGCCTTGCCCTCATAGCCTCATGATGGCTGCCACAGCTCCAGACATCACACCGTCACACACATCATTCAAAGCCAGAAGGAGGGATGGTGCAATGGGAGGGCTCTGTTCAGTTCTTCCTCTTACTGGAAGAGGATCTTTTTTTTTTTCTCAGAAGCTGCCAGGAGACTTCCTTTTCCTTCTCATTGGTTAGACAGGCTCATGGTCCTGGGCTACAGTCTGGGCCCATTTTCTCTGAGATTTAGGGCTTTCTCCCCAATACTAGAAGCAAGTCAGGGTTCACTTAGTGGGAGGAGCGGATAAAGGTGGCCTTTGGGCCTGCCACATCGAATGCTTATTTAGCATATGGCCTGGCACCCAGTAAATGCTGGCATCATTGTCAACATTAGCCTAGTACATGTCGGGCAGGCAGAACTGTCACAACTGAACATCCCCAAGTAATCAGCAGCACCCCCAGAATCCCCTTGCACTCCCCCCCTGTTGCTACCTAGCCCCAAGGGTGACTGCTACCCTGACTTCTTCCAGCATAGCTTAGTTTTACCTGGTTTTGTACTTTATCAAATGGAATCACCCAGTGGGTACTGTTGTGGTCTGGCTTCTTTGCTCGACATTAGGCTTGTGAGATCCACCCACATTGCACATGGCTGTTCTTTCTCACTGCTGTGTGAATATACAGTGATGTCTGGTTAATATTTGGGTTGTTTCTGGTTTGAGGCTACCAGGAGTAAAGCTGCTGGGAACATTTGTGTACAAGTCTTTGTGTGGACATATGTTTTCATTACTCTTAGGTGATACCCAGGAATGGAATTACTGGGATGTAGGGCATGGACTTTAGCTTTAGTAGCTAGTGCCCCAACAATATTCCAAAGTGGTTGTACCTAGTGACAGTCCTGCCAATGTTAAACGATGTTCTGGTGCTGGCCAATGGTTGCCAATAAATACACTTGATGAGCTGAGCTCTTCCTATTGTGTGTCTGAGTAATTTGTGAGTAACCTGTCATTTTTCCAATCCCTGCTCAGCTCCTCTCCGATGAACTTTGCCCCCCAAAGCACTGAGGACCAGCTTTGAGCATATTAGATGCTCAGGCAGGGTTGGAATGAATGAATGAGTACCGTGTTCTCATCCTGTGTTACTGTAGGACAGGGATTGCAAACTCAGATACCTGGGAGGGCCATGCAGCAACTCCAGTGAGTTAAACCACCTGGTGTGAGGCGATAGGGAGCAGTGAGGCCTGTGGTAACCTGGAGAACAGATCCCACACCAGGAGCAGCTGCTACTCAGCTCAGCAGGCTGGGCCATGTGGGGAGGCACGCCCAGTGCTGGCACATCTTCTGGTTTTTCAGAAGAAGCGGAAATCCAGAATTTATCCGCCATTTTAATTTTTATTTCAAAAATTTATTTATTTATTTGTTTGTTTATTTATTTATTTATGGCTGCGTTGAGTCTTCTCTGCTGCGCGCGGGCTTTCTCTAGTTGTGGCGAGCGGGGGCTACTCTTCGTTGCAGTGCGCGGGCTTCTCAGTGCAGTGGCTTCTCTTGTTGTGGTGCACGGGCTCTAGGCGCGCAGGCTTCAGTAGTTGTGGCACGTGGGCTGAGTAGTTGTGGCTCGTGGGCTCTAGAGCGCAGGTTCAATTGTTGTGGCGCACGGGCTTAGTTGTTCCGCGGCATGTGGGATCTTCCCGGACCAGAGTTCGAACCCGTGTCCCCTGCATTGGCAGGCGGATTCTTAACCACTGCACCACCAGGGAAGCCCTATCTGCCGTTTTTAAGATGTTGTCAGCAAATTCAAATATTTTGAAATACCATGTGATCCAAAACTCATCCACTGGCTAAACTGGACAGTTTGTGGAGTCGGCTTCAGGAAGACAGAAGACCTGTCTTTTTCTTTGGGCGTGGGGGAGGGGTTCGAATCTTTAAGTGGTTTAAAAGAAACTTGTCGTGAAAATTTCAAACGTCCGTTAAAAAAAAAAGAAAGAAAGAACACGGGACTTCCCTGGAGGTCCAGTGTTTAAGATTCCGCGCTTCCACTGCAGGGGGCGCGGGTTTGATCCCTGGTCCACATGCCGCGGGGTGTGGCCAAAAAAAAAAAAAAGAGAGAGAGAGAGAACAGTATGGTTGCCCTGTGCCACTCCTCTGCGTTAACGGACATTGAGTCCCGTGCCCTCCGGTTTCATGTGTACCACCACCTGCATCCATTTCTCCTTCCCCGAGTTATTCTGAAGCATGTATCTGGCGTCCGTTCGTCTGAGTCTCTAACACCGTGGTTCGCTAACTGTCTCCTGCAGCAGAAGCCCTGGAGGGCTTATTAAAACACAGATGTCTGGGCCCCTCCCTCAGCGTTACTGAGTCGGCAGGTCTGAGATGGGACCTGAGAACCAGCTTTTGTATCAAGTTCCCAGGTGATGCTGATGTTGCTGGTCCAGGGACCACGCTTTGAGAACCACTGCTTGAACAGGTACATGGTAAAAACAAGGACATGAAACAGAAGACACCCTGCCCCTGATGTTGCCCCAATGCTGTTATCCTGTGAAAACGAATTCCAAGGAACAGTGATAAGTTTTTGAAATGATGAACCTGATCAGCTGTTCAGAAATGCCCTGCGTCCCCACCCCCTGCAGTTGGGTCCCTTTTGGGGGGGCTGAGGAAGTGCGGCTCAGTGGTCGATCGGTCTCTGCCCAGCCAGGAAGCTTCCTGAGGCCCAATCCCGAATCGCTCTGTCCTCTGACCTTTGCTCCCCCAATCTGTCCTGTGGGAACCTGTTTGCTTTTGGAGGCCTGCTTTAGGGAGACGCCCGCCCCCCCCCCCCGGCCCCGGTTCTGATGTTGCCCCAGGAGAGGAGAGGCTGGCCTTCTAGGGCTCCTCAGTCCCTCCTGCCCCGTGTTCCCAGCTGACACTGCAGCTGGCTGAGTTCTTTGGGGGTTGTCTCAGTTCCTGTTCTGAGGGACACCCTTGTGTCACCGTGAAGCCAGAGTGTCCTTTGGTCTTAGAATTTGGGAGGAGGCAGGGGACCGTCTGCAGCCCAAAAAGGGCTTCTCTGCAGATCCAAGCTTTGAGAACAAAGTCCCTCCCACCCCACACTGCAGCACTTGCACGAAGTCCCACCCAGACTGTGTTCAGCCCTGTCTTTCTTTTAAGGAAGCTCGGGCTGCAAAAAAAGGGCAGGGGTTCAAACAAGGAGGGGAGGACCTAGCATCCTGGGCTGGGCGTGGGGCTGCACTTCAGGACAGTGGGCTTCCCACAGCGGGACCTGGTCCACCGTGTCCCTGGCGGGGGCCCCGCCTGTTGGCTGCAGACAGGGATGCTCTGGAAAGGAAACGGTACATGAGGAACAAATGTCCCTCTGCTGCGGCATTTGGGTGCTCCTGGGTGTGGAAGGGGCTGTATGGGAGGAAGCCCCACATCTCTGAGTGGGTGTGGCAGGCGGGACGATGGCCCCCCCCAAAGACATCCTGATCCCAGGACCTGTGAATATGTTGCCCCACGTGACAAAAGGGACTTTGCATATGTGATTAAATTAAGGATTTGGGGGATGGGGAGATTGTCCAGGATTATCTGGGTGGGACCAGGGTCATCCTAAGGGTATGAGGGAGGCAGGGGGGTCAGAAAGAGTGTGATGATGAAAGCAGAGGTTGAAGTGATAAGGGCGCCACGAGCCAAGGAATGCAGGAGGATTCTAGAAGCTGGAAAAGGCATGGACTTGGATTCTCCCCGAGAGCCTACAGAAGGAACGGGCCCTGCCGACACCTTGATTTTAGCCCTATTTCGGGGTGAGACCTATTTTGGACTTCTGACCTCCAAAACTGTAAGATACTAAATTTGTGATGTTTTAAGCTGGTACATTTTCGATAATTTGTTACAGCGGCAATAGGAAACGAATGCAATGAATTTGCTTCCATTAAAGCCAGGGAAGTAAAATTATAACAAATTCTGGTTCCCGTTTAAGTAAAATATTTAAACGTAAAATCATATTCTTTTAATATACTACTTGTAAACATTTCAGTATTTTTTCAACGACTTTAATGTTCTGGAAAAAAAAATGTATCTAGGGGCTTACATTTTTCCTTTGCTTCAAGCTCTGATATGACTTGGCCAGGCACTGATTTGAACCTCACGGTAACCCTGTGAGATAGGTCCTGTTTTGTGTTTCAATAGCTTCCTATTTCAGAACAGTTTTAGATTTACAGAAGAATGGAGGAGATAGTACAGAGTGTACCTCACACCTGGTCTTCCTGTTGTTAGCAGCACCTTTAATTAGTGTGGTCCATTTTATTACAGCGAATGAACCAGTGGTGATACATTAGTATTAACTAAAGTCGGCACTTTGTTGGGATTTCCTTAATTTCTATTTCACGTCCTTTTTCTGTCGCAGGATCCCGTCCGGGACACCATGTCACACTTAGTCACTGTGTCTCCTCAGGCTCCTCTCGGCCGTGCCCGTTTCTTAGAACATCCTTGGTTTTGGTGACCTGGACGATTTTGAAGAGCACTGGTCAGGGGTTTTGTCGGATGCCCTTCTATTGGGATTTGTCTGATGTTTCTCTCATGATTCGACTGTGGTTTCTGGGTCTGGGGAGGAAGTGCACAGAGGGCAAGTGCATGCGCATCCCGTTATGTCAACATGACGCCCCTGTTGAGGTTGGTCCTGTTTCCAATCCCTTTTTACAGATGAGGAAACCGAGGCACAGGAAGCTGTGTCGGGCCCCTGCTGGTAGGTGGAGAGGGGCAGGAAGTTAGGAGGTAGGGAGCAGCTCGCTGCAGATGTAGGGCTGGGTCTCCTTGCTTGTAGGGGGCGCTCCCGGCCCCCCCCTCCCCGTGCCCCCAGCGGTCTCCTCGCTGTTCTCCAGGGGGCAGGCGGAGAGCTTCAGAGGTCAGATTTGATGGAACGCAGCCCCCTTGTTGAGCCTTTGTGGGCTGAGGCTCCCCTTGAGGGAGTGATAAATGGCGTAAAAGCCCTCACCTCAGGGCTTCCCTGGTGGCGCAGTGGTTGAGAGTCCGTCTGCCGATGCAGGGGACACGGGTTCGTGCCCGTCCGTCTGCCGATGCAGGGGACACGGGTTCGTGCCCCGGTCTGGGAGGATCCCACGTGCCGCGGAGCGGCTGGGCCCATGAACCATGACCAATGCGCCTGCGCGTCCGGAGCCTGTGCTCCTTAACGGGAGAGGCCACAGCGGGGAGAGGCCCGCGTACCGCAAAAAAGAAAAAAAAGCACTCACCTCCATACTAAAATATTTTGCTTTAATTTTCTTTTTCATTAAAAAAAAAAAATCTAAATTTAGGGAATTCCCTGGCAGTCCAGTGGTTAGGGCTCTGTGCTTCCACTGCAGGGGGCACGGGTATGATCCCTAGTTGGGGTACTAAGATCCCACAAGCTGCGTGGCTCAGCCAAAATAAATAAATAAATAAATAAAAATCTAAATGTAACATCCAAACAGGAGAGCGCACAACCTTAGGTGTGGAGGTTGATGAATTTTTACGTGGGCGTGCACACTTGCCACGCTCACCTGTAGAAGGCTCTCCTGCACCCCTTTCTGTCAACGCCCACCCCTATCACCAGAGATTAGCTTTGCCCATTCCCTGGAACAGCACATAAACGGACTCATACAGCGAGTTCTCCTGGGCGTCGAGCATCTCTTCGTCACATTGTGCTCGTATGGTTCATCTGTGTCCACTCACTTGCTTTGCTGGGTGACTTCCCATTGTATGAAGGTGCCCCCGTTTGTCATCCATCCACTTGTTTGTGGACCTTTGCATCATTTAGCTTTAGGAGATCATGCCACAGTGCTTTCTATGGCAATTGTACCAAATTACACTTCCACCAGCAGAGTGTGAGC
>RJWK010034525.1:0-22623 GCA_004363435.1 Platanista minor | reverse complement strand
TATATATATATATATATATATATATATATATATATATATATATATATATATATATATGGAGAGAGAGAGAGAGAGAGAGAGAGAGAGAAAGAGAGAGAGAGAGAGAGAGGGAGATAGAGAGAGAGACACAGAGAGACACAGAGAGAGAGAGACTTATTTTAAAGAATTAGCTCACAGGATCACGGACTCTGGCAAGTCTGAAATCTATGGGGTGTGCCGGTCGACTGGAAGCCTAGGGGATAGCTGATTCTACAGCTCAAGTCTGAAGGCTATCATGCTGAAGACTCAGGAAAGAAGGGGTATTACAGTTCAAGTCTGAAGGCTGTCTGCTGTAGAATTCCCTTTTGCTCGGGGAAGTCAGTCTTTTGCTCTAGTTAGTCCTTCAAATGATTGGATGATATCCACTCAGATTATGAAGGGCTTTTCCTCAAAGTCCACCGATCTGAATATTAATTTCATGCAAAAACAGCCTCACAGAAACATCCAGGCTAAGTTTGACCACATATATGGGCACTGTGGCAGAGCCAAATTGATGCCTACAATGAACTTATCACACTTACTCCAACCCAAGGCTCTGACCAAAGTGATGGCGGGATCCATCAGTCAGATATCTCTCTTTGTTTTTAAATGCACAGACTTTAAGTGTACAGCTACATGGTTTTTACATGCATATATACACCCGTGTGTAACCACACCCAGGTAAAGATATGGAAAGTATCCATCCTCTCATAAAGTTCTCCTGTGCCCCTTTCCAGTTAATCCTTCTACCCCTAAGACTAACCACTTTCTAACTTCCATCCCTATGGACTTCAAAGAAAGAGAATTGTTCAGCATTTACTTGTGTCTACTTTCCTTCACTCAACACGTTTTTGGATTTATCCAAGAGGTTCTCAAAACTTATAACAACAAAAATAAGAATATGGGAATTTCTTTGTTCTGGTTCCTATGAGTTCCACTTTTGTTTCTTACTTTGTTTCTGCATGCTCTATCAGTTCTCGTCCCTGTCGATGCTGTTCTGTGTTCCCACACCCTTTTGCATTCTATACCTTATTCTTTACTGCTAATTGCAAAAAAAATCTTCCATTTCATGGTCTGCAATTGCTCCAAGTCACGCTTTAAGTATGAGTCTTCAGTACTGCATGTAGTTGAAATGTTGAAGCCCTTTCCACCGGCCTTTAATTTACAGCTCTCAGTACCTAGGGATGTCCTCTTTTTTGGAGCCCTCTTGGCCAGAGGTCTCTCTGCTGTACAGAACAAGAGTAAGTGGTATTATATAGTTCACCACTTTGTTTGCCTGGAGGAAATGACTTCCAGGTTGAGTACTTCCTAAAAAGTATCTCTACTCCAGTGGATAAGTCATTTTTTAAAAAAGTGATATTCTCTCAATGCATTAAAATCCAACATCTTTCCCATCAGCTTTAATCTTTGATTGTTGTCAAGTCCATTCTGGGGGGTAACACATGCTTGGATGACTTGTAATCTTTCAGATAAGCTACAACTGTGCTGCAGAAGGAGCTTGTAACTAGGTCTCCTTAGTTTGTGAGCTAACAGTTTGCTATCCATGTCAAGATTGATCAGATTCTGAGCTCACACTAGCATACCTCTGTGCAGGATACACTTGTGAACTGACTTTGAAAAATCACACTGACTGATGTTCACTGGGGAGCCTCCTGATCTGCTTTGTATCATGAAAACCTGTTCAGGCCTTTGGAATCATCCCCAATTCTAGAACTATGCTCTATCCACTGGACTAGAGAAGGGTGCCTTAAGGCTCATGAACTCATATCTCACTGTGTATCACTGCTTTGGTTGGCCAGTCACGTAGCAAAATCTAAAATAATTCCCACAGAAGTCTCAGGATGATAGTCAAGGCTCATGTGTATTCAGATGCTCAGTGCCTGTAATGGCAATTTTATCTAGTATTTCCTTGACTTTATCAGTATTTCCATATCCGCCCTTGTTTACGCTTTTGGAATTTTCCCTGGGCTGAACTGTCAAAATCAATTCAGCAGAAAGACCAGCATTATATCTTTAGCATCAAGAAGGAACAATTTTTAAGCTTTAAAGATAAAGAATTTAACGTGCTAAGAGAAAGCAAAGGTGATGACGTTTGCAATACAAACTCAGTGTAAACACAGCTTCCCATTCCCACCTCTTGGAATAAAGTGGCACAGATGCCAGAAAGACTGACAACATACTTGTAGTGTAAACATCATAACCTGTTCAAAAGCCTTTCAAGAAGCACAGAGTATGATCCCCAACTGTGGGAAATTCTGTTCTCTAAACATAGTCTCTGATTCCTTTTGTTTTTCCTTCCTTCCCTCTCTCCTTTTTCCCTTTACTCTTTCATCCTCCCTTCTTCTTCGTTTATTCCTCACTTTACTTCTTTCAATAAGTATTTGGATCCACCTAGTGTGTACCAAGCATCCTTCAAGCTGTTGATAAGAACACAGTAAGTAAGTAAAGACTAAGCCCTCATGGGACCTGCTACTTCTTTTCTCCTTCTGATTGACTTCATGCCACACCACTGGGCTAAAGCTAGTAACCATAAAGTGGTAGCACTCAATTTCAGAAGACAACCACAGGAAAACCTTGTAAAAGACATATGAGCCTGGGCTGAGAGTACAGAACAAAAGGGACATGGAAGCCCCCTTGCTTACAACTGCATTTGGTAGTGACAAGGAATAAGGCAACTGGTTCTGCACCTCCACCAGGTCCCCATCTATCATGAGAGCCCTTGTTAGCTGGTGATTAGACTTCCTGGATATCAGTGATTACACTACTAAAGCACTAGCAATGCCACCCCAGTGGTAGCAATCACTGTTTCTGAGAATATCAGCTCAGAAGAGGAATCAAGAAACAGTTATAAGACACAGAGTTAGTTGCCTGGCTCACTGTCAGATAACTTTTATGGCTTTTAATTATTTTATATTCTCATTTGCTTCCTGGGTATCTTGAAATCCTTAGTCAGTATCACTGCCTCTTAGTGAATATGAACCTCAGATGCTTCTGTACCAGCCTTCACTGCACCCTGAAGACCGGGCTGAGATGAACTTTTATGTTGGTCTCCAGTGTAAGTGAATCTGGGAACCCCTGGACTGGTTGGAATATTGCTTTCACTGCACATTTCAATTTGTACAATAACAACAACAAAAAATGACTTGACTTAGACTTATATATTAGGTACACTGAATCTCACTTCTTGTCTTTCTAATACCTGGCCCAGGCATTGTACATTTAGGTGCTTAACTAATAAATGTTGAATTAAATAAAATTGGAATATTATTCCAATATATTATATAAAATTGGAATATTATCACACAGATAATATCAAGACAGAAGTCTGATCCTTCTGTCTTGCTTCATGTTCAACTTAACATGAAGAAATTCACAAATACAAATCAATCTCTCTCTCCAAAAAAAAAAAAAAAAAAAGGAAAAGAAAAGAAGGAAACTGGTGAAGGTCTTTATAATTATTTTTCTATAAGGCTTTATAGGCTTAGTGCCTACACAAGTTTAGGACACTCTGACATGCCTCCCCTGTAGTTTATAGCAGAGACTATTGATATAGTTGGCAAGGTCCCACTTTCTCAGCACTTCTAAGAATATTTAAAATACACAACACTTTTACTACAGAGTTATACTAATAAGTTTAAATAACTATAGTTATGCTAGTAGTTAGTGTGGGATGCTGCTAAAATGCCACACCTTTTCTCTTCTGTCTCTAGATTTCTGATTCTGGGGGTGTCATTGCTTCATTCATGATAGCTAAGGATGTGGTGAAATTTTCCATTTGGGAATCCTCCTTGCCACAGAACATTTTTCTGATGCTCACCCTCTAACCATTACGGAGAAAAACAACTGGGGCTTGATTTCCTCCCATTCTAGGACCCAAGTTCAGTACCTGCTGGTCATCTGTAGGCTGTGCCTGTGAACTATCCAAGAAAAATTGTACCAGACAGAGTTAAACACGTGAAGAGGACTTTATTCAAGACTATTGCAAGAGGGGAGAGAGACTGAACTCTACTTCTTTGTAAGCAAAGACAGATGAGAGGACTTTTAAACGCTGGGGTGAGCGAGTGGAAAAGTACTCGAGGACATTAGTGGGGAGGTTGGTCAATGTGATTAGACCATCTATGTCTGCTAACTGGCACTTATTGAAGTCAGATTCTTACCCTCCTACAGAGATGGGGGTGGGGGCGGGGAGGGAGGAGCTTTATCTTTCTTGATGATGCCATTTCAAAGGGAAAGCTCCCAGGGTCCTTGAGAAAGACATTCCTTGGTTGCAAAACTGGCAAGAAGCCTAGAGAAGATCTATCTGCATTTCAAAGGGATAGAGAAAAATTTTGCAATTACAGGTTTTCTAAAGTAAATGCTCTAAGGAAAGGGAGGTCAAGGTCTGAGACTCCAGAAGAGACCTGTCTAAAGTTTTCTCAAGCTGAAGGAAGCATGAGGCTGTCTTGGTAAATGCTTATCCACTGACTTTCAGCTCTTAGTCTCCTTCACTAAATACCTGTTGGTTTTTTGAGGAAGGAATATAATTCTAGTTTCTCTTTTCCCTTGTGGTGGTCACAATGTCCTCTCTGATCACCACCTTCTGCCCTTCTTGTCCAGTGCACCTTGAGTTTCCCTGGAAACTTTCTTCACATTCTGCCAGCCCCCTCTCTAATGGTACATTTATTTATGAGCTCATACCTCACTTTCTTTCTAAAAGAGTGTGAAGAGGCTCAATCTCATTATCTCTAGCCTTTATAGTCTGAATTTAGCTTCTGGGTTTCTAGAGGACAAAGACCATGTCATGATGGAGTTCCGATTTATACACATCAACGGGTCAGTAAGCATTGCTTTGTCCCTAGAAAAGAAAAGCGCATTCAGTTACTCAGGCACAAGGCAGCTTGCATTAAAAAACTAAAGAAAATGTGGATTTTGTGCTGGTCTAAACCATAGACTGCAGAAGAGTCTGTTTCTTGGCATTCTTTGAAGTCTGAATATTCACTGTGCATATGTTAAATGTCAAGTATAATTCACTCAAGATTTCAGCTCCAAAGAAAGCAAGAAATCAAGTATCGGGATCTACAAGAAACAATAAAAGAGGCAGCCTGCAAAAGTGAGGAAACACTAGATGATTTGAAGTTTGAGGAAAGCAAAAGTGTTAATTTTGTAAATAAAGAAAAGGCAAGCTCAAATAGATATAAGCCAAACTGAGAAGAATGTGTAAAGAACCACATAGAAAAGGATCTCGAAATGGCTAAGGATGGAAGACTGTGCAGATATAAAGCTCAGTCAACTTTCCAGAACCCAGAGCGTCCTGTGACTTTCATCTCAGAGGAAGCCAGAAATCTGCATTGCTCTGCGGTTCTAAGGAGTAGTCACTTGCCTAATTGTGGGGTGAAAACAAGGAAAAATAACTGACAGAAGCTCATGAAAAAAGTCCACTAATAAAAGATTTAGGCAGTACTCAGGAGAGGAGAGCGGAAAAATATTGCTTGCAGCACTAAACTATGTTGACCTTATTTGGCAGGAGTCCTGAGTTCTCAGGTAGGAGTTCAATGCCTGGGTTAATGGGAGGAAAAACATGTTGATTTACAGTGCAGATGTTTTGCAAAAATAGAGAGAATAACTGTTGACTTCTTGTCTTAGTGAGTTGTGGCTGCTTTAACAAAATACCATAGGTTACATAGCTTAAACAATAAAAATTTATTTTTATTGTAATAACATAATGTCCTGGAAGTTGGGAAGTCTGAGATCAGGGTACCAGCATGGTTTCTGGGTTTCTTGGTGAGGGCCTGCTTCTTCATATGCAGATGGACACCTTCTTGCTGTATCCTCACATGGTGCAGAGAGGGATCATCTCTTTAGTGTCTCTCTTATAAGGGCACCACTAATCCTATTCAGAGGGCTCTGTCCTCATGACCTGATAACCTCCCAGAGCCATCACCTCCATATACCATCACACTGGGGATTAGGGCTTTCACATGTGAATCTGGGGGGAGGGGAGCAAACATTCAGTCTCTGGTACCTCTTAAAATAAACACAATGGGCTAATCTATTGAATTAGGTATATATACATTTGATGGTTAGAGCCCAGAGTAGACCTTATCTTACTATCAGTAATAAGTAATAATGGAAATAGTTACTAATTAATGGATGCTTCCTTCTTGTCCATCATAGATGGGAAAGGGTTGGGTTGCTCAGTTTAGCTCATCACATCTCCTCAGACATGAATAACCATGGAACTAGAAGACCCAAACCTTTTAGGGCATCATGCAATTAGATACCCATCCAGTGTTTTCATTTTACCAGTGATGGCATAGGAGCCAGGGAAGGATAAGAGACTATCCTAAATTCAATTGCTAAGTGACAGATCTGGATCAGAGCCCAGAACTTCGGATGCAGATCCCCAATCCAGTGAATATGTTTGTTTTGTTTTTGTTTATTCCACAGTGAAGTTTGGGATCTGTCACCTGCATGCATTTTCCTCTAGTACATTTATTTGGAATAGTCAAAGAATCAGTAAATTTCTCACTTTACACTGCAACTGTCTTTGAATGGAACACTTTAATTTTTTTCTGAATATGGCTTCCATTATGTTGAAAACCCTTTCTACCTTTAGTCCTGTGCTACTCAGATATCCCTGCTAGTTTCTTGTCTTTTCAGTCACTTGCAGTTATAAAAAGAGTCTCTCTTGGCTATGAACATGTAGATCTACCCATTTCAAACCTTCAGGCTGAAAGCTTTCATCCTTTTCTGCAGAGGCCAGCCTTGCAGATCCAGCTACAAGCTGTTTGAAGGTGGTGAACTGAATTCTCTGGTCTCTCTCAGTGCTCTGGTTGGGATGAGGAGGAGAGAAAAGAGAGAAGGGCTGCATTTGTGCTTATCGTGAATGAGTCATCTGTCCTCTCCTAGGTAGCTGCAGGTGCTCTACGTCTACATGACCAACCCACCTCCTTGTTGATGAGGTTGTCACCCTCTCTCTCCTACTTTTCTAATGCTGAGAGGCCATCCCGTAGCCTCTTGTTCCTACAGTCTTCTTAACCCTTCAACTCTCTTGGGAGCTACTATAAGGTATTGAAGCCTGGCCACTTGCTTTAGGTTTCCTCAGCCTAAGCTAACAGATCTCTTAGCACTTGTTCTTTTAGCCCTCCGAATTATCAAACCTCTTTCTTGACTCACTGAACTTCCAGCTTGGGGCACGTACTCTCTTAGTTGTATGCCTTGCAATTTTCAGGCAAGAGAAAGATCATGTGTTGCTAACCCAGTGGAATGGTTTGGGCATCTCCTCATCTTATAGAAGAGGGAGGAGCATCTCTCCTGGGTGCTCCATAAACTCTACATTCGCCCCAAAGAAAATCTCTTCTCATCAGCCTAGGTTACGATGCTTTTACATCTGTGTTACATCACTCAGAGGCGGCAGTCCAGGAAGACAGAGCAGCAGGACTACAATGTCCCCTTTGCTAAAAGCGTTACCTTTCAGAATCTGTTGTAATGAAATTGGAATATGGAATATTTAGCAACCACACTTTTCAGTCTCAACTGTTGTGTGGTTGACAATTATTGGAAATATATTTTATATATATATATTCCCTGCCTATATTAATTTGCTACATTCAGGAAGTTTAGCTTTTTTCTTCTCTGATGACAATCTATGTTTCCATGATCATACCTCCATTATGTGTAAGGACTAGAGTATAACAATTTTATATTGATGGAAGCATCGTTGCTATAAACACATAACTTTCTATTTTGCTAGCTTAAAGCATTAGTTCCTGCACACTCCAAGATGTATTTTTGACCACCTAGATGAATTTCAAAGTGAATTTTGAGGACTATACATATGAACATTTCATGTGTTTCTGAAAGAGATTGATTGACTGCTCCTAAAAATAGAATACTAGGGAGAGAAAATGTCAGAAGTCATCTAGACTAGTTTCCTACGTCCAAGCACTTAAATTTAGACCAAGTGTAGTCTAAACTTTTTGTTCTCTTTGTTCTTTTTTCTTCCTATATAATGGAGACCCCACAATCTTCTTTGTGTTGGTTCACTCAAGCATTTCTTCTAATACCTCATGTAAATCTTCCCTTCTGTGATGTAAGCTCATTATTTTTTGTAGCTTTATCTTAGTTTGTGTTGCTGCCACTCTTTGAAGTTTCTCCTAAATTTGATTTCAGTGGTGGATAAAAGTAATCATCTAAATTCCCCTCAGACCTAACATCATGTACAGAGGCCTCAGGCAAAATGGATCTTCTCCAGGCAGCTCCTAAGCCCTAACTACCGGACAGTGACAGGGGGCTGAGAGCGTGCTGGCAGGCTGACACTCCCTACTCCCTCCAGACCCATAGAAGGAAAAGGGAAAGCCTCTTTAATGGGGAAAGGAGAGGGAACCAGAAGGAAGAATGAACAAACAAGAAGGAGACAGAACTGAAGATGTCAAGCCCCTATGAGATTCCCCCAGAGTGAGATCAGCACTTTTTTTTTTTTTCCTTCGGTACGCGGGCCTTTCACCGCTGTGGCCTCTCCCGTTGCGGAGCACAGGCTCCGGACGCGCAGGCTCAGCGGCCACGGCTCACGGGCCCAGCCGCTCCGCGGCATGTGGGGTCTTCCCGGACCGGGGCACGAACCCGCGTCCCCTGCATCGGCAGGCGGACTCTCAACCACTGCGCCGCCAGGAAAGCCCCAGCACTTTTTTTCCCACAACATGAAGAAAGTGGTGTCGGGGCAGAACCTACTGAGACTTTACCAGCACCCCACTGCTCAGCCCCCTCCATATCCTGTTGAGTGCTGTCGCCTACGCATCCCTTCCCGGAGGTAAGAAGAGGAAGAGAGACTCAGTCATGGGCAGCAAACCCACTGGCGTTTTTCACAGTTAATAAGTATGGGTAATGAATAGATCATGTCTGATTGAAGGAGGATAAAGATAAAAGACTGAGAGAGGGAGAGAAGAGGCTGACCTGCTGGATCTTGTAGTAGAGAAGCAAGCTGAGTGTATGGAGAGGAAGGTATGAATAGAATTTAAAAAATAGGGGTCCAAAGGGGAATATATTTGATACGGGATTATGAATGAGGTGAATTTACAAACTTACAGATCTCATTATTTTTTGGTAGCCTTACCTAGCTTTGATAATTTTTAAAAGGGTCGTCGTTGATGCTCTTACATTAAGTTAATAGAATGTTTTAATGTATTTTTAATATCTTAATACCGTGACCCACTTTCTCTATGGCAAGCTGAAAAACATTTATGTAAGCCCAACATGGAAATGTGATTACATTTTCTTTTCAAATGTTCACATGTTCTTCTCCTTCCTTCCTTCCTTCCTTCCTTCCTTCCCTCCCTCCTCCCTCCCTCCTTTCTTTCTTCCTTTCTTGCCTCTTTTTGTTCATGTGTGGCTTTCATTCTGCCAACATTATTGCCTTGAGAGGAGGAAAGCTGGATGTTAATGAATGAACCTTTCTTTAGCATTTAATCGTTTAGAATCACGTATATCTAATGAAAGAACTAATATGGATTACTTGCCCCAAAGTTGTAATTTAATACCCAAAGAAGTTCCTTTTTGGTAATAAAGGCAAAAGAGGCTAAAGTAAGGAACGCTTAGTGTGTTAAATTTTTTTTATTTCCCGACAAGGCAAAATTACAACTCCTATTTCTATTGCACTAGGGAGAATTTAAGACTTCTATACCTACAGTTTTAAAAAGTTAGGAAGAACTGTACACAGTTGACATTTCAGGGTATGATCAAAGTGTTCCTCAATCTTTAATATGTACTTTATTATTATTATTATTTTTTTTGCGGTACGCGGGCCTCTCACTGTCGCGGCCTCTCCCTTGCGGAGCACAGGCTCCGGACGCGCAGGCCCAGCGGCCATGGCTCACGGGCCCAGCCGCTCCGCGGCATGTGGGATCCTCCCGGACCGGGGCACGAACCCACGTCCCCTGCATTGGCAGGGGGACTCTCAACCACTGTGCCATCAGGGAAGCCCTAATATGTACTTTAAATGTGTCAGATACACCATCACCTGCTCACTGCCCTACATACCACCTGACATTAGCTGACCAAGTGATTTCACTGTTCAGTGTGTACTTTCTGCTTGTCAAGACATTCTATTTAGCATTATGTCTGCTAAGGAGGTCCTATTTCACACTGGTAACAGATTGTGTCTATGCTTATCTTTCAAATGCCCCTATCATTTTTAGATATTTTAAGTGATTGCCATCACTCTTTCTTTGGTGGCCAAAAAAGGACAGCAAGAACAAAATTTGCAACATTTGGTGTCATATTGTGCCTGATCTGATTCTGTATTTGAAAATTCTGAGAATTCACTGTGAGGTTCGAATCACTAACATGGTGTTTTCATTCCAAAATCAAGTTGTCAAAACGAACAAGGAGTTTCTGAAAAACAGGAATGAATGTTGTTAGGAAAAAGACCACAAGTTCATGTGTGTTTTTAGAAACCGAGTTAGCCCTGGCCACTTTGGGTAAATGCACTACTATCTCCCTTTGAATTTACGGTATCAGAACAACACGATGGGCTGAGACTGCTTGGGACTCAGATGCGTAGCCAGCCAACAACAAATCCTGAGTATCCTTTTATATACAGATTTCTGTCCTTTGGTGAAATGATGTTTCTTCAAAGGCAAAAAAAAAAAAAAAAAAAAGTTTGTTGCGAGAACATTTAGGCTCAGATGTCTTGGATATTGTTTCCTTTTCAGGGTGCGGTTATTTTGCTTAAATTGCACATGAATTGTTGAACACCATTTCCATGGTTTATATTCTATTTTATTGTAAGCCAAATGATACCTTTCTTTACAGGTGACAGACGGGCAGCACAATTGATGAAGCGCCATCAAGGAAAGCACACTGTTTGCTGGAAAGAATCTCTGAAGAATTGAGTGGAAAATCAAGAGCCCTAGAGAGGCATCAAAGTGACTGGGCATCCACGTACTACATGCAGGCAGTACTGGGCTGTGAAAAGCACAGCTACTCTTTGCTTCCTTCCTTCACCCTCACGTGGAAACCCAGTGTTCAACTGCAAAGATTGTTCAGCTTATGAAAAAGGAAATTCAACTCAACACATATTTTACTAAGAGGCTGCCCTGGAAATGCACAGTCATAATCACTATGAGGCAAAAAGAAAGCTTACTAAGCTGTCGACAGTATCTACAGAGCTTAAAATCTAGGCTATTTTGTATATTTTAAATGTGCATGTGCAACCATAAGCCCGTGAGAGATACACAAACACACAAATATACCAAACATTTGTCTTAGTCGGCGGGGGCAGCTATAACAGAATACCATAGGCTGGGTGGCTTATACGCAGAAGCAATTTATTTCTCACAGCTCTGGATGCAGGGAGTCTGAGATCATGGTGCCTCCTGGCAGGGTTTGGTAAGAGTCCTCTTTCAGGTTGTAGATGGCTGTTTTCTCATCGTATCCTCACACGGCAGAGAGGACGAGAGAACTGTCTAAGGTCTCCTTCATAAGGGCACTAATCCCATTTGTCAGGGCTCTACCATGCTGACCTAATCACCTCCCAAAGGCCCCATCTCCTAATACCACCCCCCTGGGGGCTAGTCTTTCAACACATGAATTTGGGAGAACACAAACATTCAGTTCATAACAACACCGAATAAGGTTTTAAAAAGGAAGAAAGCACATTCCGTTTCGGTTTGGAAAGTGATCCCAGGCTTATCCCACTTCTTGTTCCCTCTTTCTAGCATTGGATCATGGAATGGAAAAAATGACAACTACCTGTGGGTACGGAAAGCTCAAAGTTCCTCAACTGGGTCACTAAGAATGATGATGAGAAAGCCTAATTGTTCTCCTTGTCTCTTGTTCTCTATTCTGGCTTTTGAGGGATACAAAGTCAGTATAATAACCTTCTGTGTCTGGAAGGTCAGCGAACCAACCTTTAAAGTTGTCAGCCCCTGAGCTGAGCCGTGAGAGGCTGTTCCATTGTTATACAGGCAGTGGTTGCTATGCAATGCAGTGTCCAAGAAAACCAAGGGATCACATGTTCATGTGTCCCTTGTCACTTCTTTGACATAAAGGTGGTCTGTTGGTCCCATGATATATATTATACAGGAGCTGCTATCAATAAATCAGGTAATTTGTGAGCCCTCACAGAGGCACTGCAGACAGGGAAGAAAAATCCTAGCCAGAATCTGTATCAATTCTAGTAAGAATGCATCAGCATCCCCTCCAGGGTGAAAGGGCCTGCTGCAATCAGCTTGCTACCAAGTAGCTGAGTGATCTCAAGAGATGATACCATGTTGAGGACTCAGAGTTGATCTCGGCTGCTGACAGGTCACACACCCTTCAGGGGCAGAAGCTCTGGAGAGAGAAAGCTCACCTTGATTGAGCTTTGTACGTCCTCCCTTTCTGCCCACATGACTGCTCCATCCTGGGGCCCTTGCAGAGGCCTTGGAGTGGTGAAGACAGAGGCTGGCTGGTGTCACTGGACGGGCAGTTTTGTGTATCTGGTGTTCAGTGTTCATTTATGGCACATGCTGTCTGGTGGACACTGACGTAAAGCACAAAGATTCACGTACTTTGTGCCCAGAGCCATTGGTCCATCCACAGGCCTCTTGCTCAAATGTCCTTGTCTTTGCTCTTACAGTATTATAATATCTTACAATATTATAATGTTATTACTCAAAGTATTCTGTAAAGCTCTGCCCAAAGGGCCAGTTTCTCCTCCCCAGTGTTTGTCAGGGATATCCCCCCACCCAAGTGGACTTGTAGTTTCCCAACTGTCCATTTTCAGTCTGCACCAATATTTCAAGGTGATCCATCCAAGAATAAGGCTCATATTTCTTTTTCTTTTTCTATCGCTGGTTGCGGGGAACCCTGCCCCCCATTCCCACTTCCCACATAAGCCATAAAGGGAAGCTAAGGAAGGGATGCCAATTCAGAAGAGGCACATGACATGGGGTCTGAGACACTGGTTTAGTTCTTGTGTTCTGTCGACCTGCTTGGCCTGAATCCAGAATTTTCTATTGTTTATGACATATGGTGCACCTATCCCACCTTGTGACTTGGTGGGTATGACATTTCCCACTTCATGATAAGCGTCTCTACTCGATGTCCCATTCCTGTCTCACTCTGTTAGAGCCTAGTGACGTTCTGAGGAGAAGCTTTGTGAATGGTGAATAGTCCTCTGCTGCAGAAGGCATGATCTCGCTCTGAAATCCTAGAGTTCTGTACCACGACTCTTGGTTTGGGGGGGTCTTGACAGAAACGCCACATAGTGCCCTTATCTGCTGCAGATCCCTGGTGAACCACTGAGTCTTCTTGACATACCACCCAAACTGCAGGGCAGCGTGTGCCGCAGTCTGAACCTACTGCAGAGTCCTTTCTTGTTCTGGGTCCTGCTCAAAACTTGCAACCTTCTGGGTCCTCCAACAAGTGAGTCAGGGCTCTGTCTCTAAGTGTGGCATATATTGTCTTCAAAATCCAAAGATGTTTACCAAGCATGGCCCCTCCTTCTTAGTGGTAGAAAGTACAAGGGCAATAAATTTCCCTGACCTTGGAGGGGATGTCCTGCCATGCCCCCGATCATTGGACCCCTAAAATCCTCAATGATGTGACAGACTCAGGAATCTTTAAGGGTTTGCCTCTCACCCTCCGGTGCACCTTCTAGCAAACATGGGCATCCAGAGTGATTGCTCCTCATGACCTGTTCACATGATATAAAAAAATACAGTGGACGAGTGTGGTGCTCTGAAGCACAGGAGGCACTCAAGTTCCTTTTGGACTCTATTCTGATGGAGAGCAAGATCCATATCGATTACTCTAACTGAGAGAGTTTAACATAAGGAATTGGTTCAATAAGTACTGGAAAGTTGAAAAGCAAAAGGAGAATACTGAATTCATATTGAGTAACTCCAGGATGTACTCTGGCATCTCAGGTGGGGAAAATAGCAGAAGTTGGGGTATTAAAACTTAGAAAGTTGAAGGTGGAACCAGATACATGACCTGGGGTGTGTGCCAGATGGTGCTGGTACTCAGGTGCTCAGGGGTCCCCACAAAGCTGGGGCTCGGATCTCTAAGGAGGGTGCTACTGCGCCGGTGATAATATCTCTGAAGCTGGTTCTGAGAAGGTGGGAAAAATTCTGGAACTGAGCCAAAAGTACTTCTAGGACAAAGGACCATTGCTAGAGTGGTGCTGGCAGAACAGAGAAAAATCCAGAGGAGCACGTCCTTTCTTCCTTCTCCAGCCCTCCTAACGAATCCAAGTCTGCCCGGGTCTCATAAATCCAGACGTAAACTCCCTGGCTGCTTTATAAACTGGATTTATATAAGTGCCCTCCTGGCTCTGGAATAGGCGAGCGTCCTATTCATTCACTCTTTCATTAATTCATTCTTTCTTTCTAAAAGTTACTTCACACTTGCTACATGCTTCAAAAGCTAGTTGCTTTGCGCTGAAGACTCTTTGACATACATATTCCCTTCAGTTAAACCAGAGCAGCCAGGTAGTTAGAAGGAGAACAGGGAAGAGAAAATTATAGTGCAGGCTAACGAGACAGGTTTCACTGAGAAGAGTGTTCAATGGTTTCAAATGTTAAAAAGAGCTATAAATAGGTGAGTTAATTGAGCAAAGCCATAATCTCTAAAATTATATATTTGTTTTCACTTAGACAGAACATTTTGCTATTACCAAGGTTATAAGATATTTTGGATGCACTATTAGCTGACAGTTTCTCACAGAAGAAGGAAAATAACTTTTTAAAGAGATATATAGTCTGCCTAAGAAGTACGAACGCTATTTGGAGAAGAATTCAGAGAAATTCTAATGGGAATCTACATAAAACATGCAGTTTATCAGTGAAGTAAAAAATGTAAAATTGCATGTAAACAGAGTTAAAAAATGAATGCCTCTAGTTTGCTGCTAATTTAGTCATTCTGGGACTCCTAAGAGACATTATTTTCTTGCATGGTGTTTTCTTTCCCGTGCTTTGTTTGACTTATTGTTAATTTTTTATTTATTTATACAAGTATCTTAATTAAAACATCTTTTATTCACCCCCCCAGGATCAAGCAGAGTATAATCTGTAAAAACAAATCGTTACGCATGTGTCCCATTGTGGAGACTGGGATCATGGTGAGAAGCAGCATAGTTTCTTACTGATGTGAAAAGAGTGGCCTGGAGGAGCCTGGAAGGGGTGATTCAGAGTGAGAGGCACCCCCAGGCAAGTCTCTCACTGGAGAAGGCTTCGGATGATGGCTTTTACCTTAGATGAAACAGACTCTCTGTGGTTTCTCCTCAGTTGGTTGGGAAACCTCTATTTCTGGGGGCCTCTATCCAGTGATCACTTTGTTAGCCATTCTTACTGCAGCACATCTTCCAGGACACATGAGACACTCTCCCAAAGAACGTCGTCTTCACTTCGCAGAAGCAAAAGAGGTATCAAAATAAACATTCTCAGACTGACACTTCATCACTGGGTTATTGGGGCCTTTCACTGCTTTTTATTTATTTTTTAAAATTTCTATTGGAGTATAGTGTTGTGTTAGTTTCTACTGTACAGCAAAGTGAATCAGCTATACGTACACACGTATCCCCTCTTTTTTGGATTTCCTTTCCCCTTAGGTCACCACAGAACATTGCGTAGAGCACCCTGCGCTATACAGTAGGTTCCCATTAGTTATCTATTTTATACACAGTATCAATAGTGTATATATGTTCACTGCTTATTTTGATGTAATTGATAACCCGTGTAGTAACCTTGGGACCACTCATGTCCTGAAATATTATAAACTATTCTGTATCTGATTTGCAACAAACAGTAAGCAGAATAAGGCAGTGAAAGTTATGATGCTTTATCTTACGGAGGAGTTTAATGTAATGCTTTCTTATTTCCTCATGTTGGTCTGAAAATTCGGCATTTTCTTCAACGGACTGTATTGTTTTTTAAATGGTGCTTAAAAAATGTCAAGTTCAACATCACACAGGGATGAATTCTTTGCTTATAGTGATAGCTTATAATAGGAATCAGGTACCCAAGTATAAAACCTTTGATGTTGACATGTATTTTAATAGCAGTAGATAATTGCTTTAAGACCATTAAGGAATGAATATGGGGGAAAGCCGATTTTCCTTGTAGGAGTTTTAGACCGAGGAAGTTATAAAAGTGGAATTCATGAAAAAGGATGTTTGTGCCACTTGCTTCAATCATAAGTGTAGAAAAACCTGGAGGACAAAATAAACACAAGCCCAAACTTTTCTGGAATCACTTGCTTTGCTGTTCAAAGAATACAACCGTGTACAACTTCAAGACCAGAATTTTAGACAACATTTTAAGGAGTGTCAAGCCTACCCCCATTAGAAATGCTTTTCCTGAGAAGGCACTGCTTCCTAAAACACAGACCCGGCCTCTCCTTCAACATCATTCAATGACTTTAAGATCAGGTGGGGCCTTCCTGGCCTTCAGAGATCGAAATAAAGTGGGCTGAGATTCCAGGTCCGTGTCTGTGACAGCCCCCAGCCACCTCCACGATTCCTGCAAATTCTCTTAGGAGCCACTTTCTTAGGATCATCTCTGTTACCACATCCTGAGCCTGCATACATGATCTATGTTTTTCCACATCCCCAGGTGGTGACACTCAGCCTCACACCTGGTTTCCACACACGTATTTCAAAACCTCTGGCAACAAGTGTTCACTAGATTTCACTTTCCTGAGGACCAGTGGAATCACAGGGGGATTCGGGCCACTTACTTTTTCCTCCTTTCTCTCTTCCTCTCCCATCTTTACCGCCCTTTCTCTACCTCTTTCTGCTTCTTTCCAAAGGATGAAAAAAAAAAAAAAAAAAGAGAGAGAGAGAAAAGAAATCTCCATTTTAAACAGGATCATCTGAATTCTTTCTCCAAGACCTGGGGTCCATGGAACTTTCATCTCCGTGGTTTTACCAAGGCCTTCCCCCCACTAAGGAGTTCCTCTCACTATGAGAAGTTTTCTACCTGCTATGGAGAGAGCACAGCTTTACATCTCAAAAGTTTCTACAACTATGATTTCTTTAGTCCTCATAGTACCACCTTAGGTGGTGGGAAGCAATGGGAGTTTTCATATTCGAGATGAGAAAAACTAGCCCAGAAAAGGAAGACATAAGACTTCTTACCTGTAAGAAAGGAGGACAATCAAGGATAGTAAAAATCACTCTCCATTTTTTTTCAGTTACATCTGGGAATGTTTAAACAAGTTAATGACCTCAGCAAAGAAGTCTCTCATTTCATACCATAGACAGATACCAATGCACACATTTCTGTTAACCCAGGTCCCTTCCCGACTAAAGAAGAAAACACGATCACTTCAGCAGATACAGATTTGAGTGACTTCACAATGAATACGAAACATGGAATGCTCCTCTTCTCTGTAGTAAACCAGTGGTGACTGGGTGGGAAGGGAGGGGAAGCATGGTCCTCAGTAGGCTCCTTCATCAGCAACACATTTTGGACCAGCAATAATGTGGAAGCATCTCAGGGGATACTGGAATTTGTGCTTATGATGCAAAGTATTTTTTCATGATGCTGTGGTTTAAGTTCCCGATTCCTTTCCTGCTCCCTAGGGATAACTCTGGATGAAGTCCTTCTCTCCCCTTACACTAAAACACGGGGACAAGCTTGCCACTCACTCTGATATATACGATGATTATTTTATGTGTATGTATTATATGCACAAATGGCTCAGAGTTTTTGTACTCTGTCTTAACATGGAGCAGAGCTTCCACAGAACCAAGATATCCAGTGCTTAAATTATCCATTGCTAAATGACCCAGAAAATCTCCAAATGGGGCATTCATACCTTCAGTCTATTATCACAAAATAACAAACTATCCACCAACAAATGATGCTGTTCCTTCCTGACTCAGTTTGCTAGAAATGCTTGTGAAAAAAGTGCAATATCAGTTTATCCAAAATAGTGCACAATTCAGAGCCATCATTAATCCCTCACTGAATAGGGAATTATACATTACTACTTTGTCTTTAACAAAATTATTGTACAACGAAAACTTTGTTAATTCAGGCCATTTTTCGAGGTCTTTGAATTGTAAACATTTTTACAATTTTGGTAAAATTATCTACTTGTGATTTCTTTATACAATAAATAGCTCATACAAGGAAACTCATTGCATCATAAAATTTTAGACATTTAGTATAAGGACGTTTAGTGTTACTGTATTGCAGTTCAACAAAAATTTGTAGAAAGCTTATTTTGTGATAAACACCTGGGAACTGGGAATAAAAAGGCAAAGTTCTGATAAGCTAATGAATAGACAAATAAATTATGCAACCATTCATATGATGTGTTATAACAAAAGCATGTTATAATAACATCTAGCATTTCAGGGGCACTTACGTTGTCCTGGGCATTGTTTCAAAATCCTTCATCTATTTTTCTCTCATAGCTAATTTAAACCTCAGAAGGACCTCATGAGGTATAACCTATTATTGTCCCTATTTTACAGATAAAGAAACTAAGGGACAAAAATTAGCCAAAATCACACAGCTAGTAAGCGGCAGAAATGGAACTTCGACCCAGTGTCGTAAGTTACGTCATACTCTGTAGCAACAACAGGAAATGACTGATTCTGACCAGCAGAATGGGAGGTGGGGGGAGACTTCACAAGTGAGGTGTATTTGATCTATGCTTTGTGGGATGAGTACACTCTTATTCAATGATAAAGGAAGAAGGCATTTCTAAGGGTAAATAGACTAGCGTGAGCAAAAGCCCAGATGTGTAGAAGTGCTTGATATATTCCAGGGACAGCATGGCATATAATTCAAGAGTTGTGTGCTTGGAGATGGTACAGAACGAGAAACAGTTTCTGCAATTTCAAGAGTTTTTGTTTTTGTGTTTTTTCAGGCCCCAAATGACATGATTTTCAAAGTCTATGGATTCTTTCAAGTCTAACACATTGACTTTTTTTTGCATTTTCATCATAAATATTCATAATTAACAGCATCAAATCACACGCAACATACACAACTTTCCCAATTTTGCCATTCTGTAATGTGAAATGAATGAGTGCATGTGTGTAAATAGATACAGATTGGTAGTATACGTGATCAGTTTTGCTAAATAAAGTACTATTTTTCTCTAGATGCATATGAGGAAGTTGAAAATGCTAGCTTAGACAATGAGAAAACAGGCTAATGTACAATGAAATAATTTTCATCCAGGGTAAACCCAGCTTCCTCACTTCACTAGTTGTTAATTAAACCTCTGTCTGATCAAGTTCTCCACCTCTTTTCCACAACCTTTGCTTATAAAATTTCCTTCATTTGTTCCTTAGCAGCCTCCAAGTAGGGTGAAAAACAATCTTGTTTGATTGTTGTCTGGTATCTTCCTTTTACACATCGTCTATTATTTTAGTTTAAAATATCATGTAAAAAAAAATCAGAAAAGCAATGAAAAAGGATAAGAATAGAATATATAGGATATATAGAATGTATAGAAACTGTGATGCCCAGGACCTAGATGAGAGCATGGGCCCTCCAGAGCACCTCCAATTCTTTAAGATACACACCCTGACAACAGATGAAAAAGAACCTTTCCTGGGCTTCTGAACACAATTCTGATGTTTCCTAAGGACAACCACAAGGGAGCCTCAGATTCCTCAACTAAAAATGCCACCAGATGGTGAAGACCAGTCCCACAACCAGAAGCCCCTGCTGGGCCCCTGCCCTGGGCTGGGCACGTTAGGTGACCCCTCTCTGACTCTTCCTATTACGTTCTCCTTGCAGGACAAGGAATTTGTCCTACGGAACCTGCTCAATTCTCCTTTTTCAGATCTTGCTCCAGACCTCCAAATTCCAGCCCCAAAGTCCCCAAGCTGGCTTCCAGCACCTGCCCAGGCCTCTTCCCTGCCTATCCCTCCAGAGGGGGCACTCAGATGCTGTTTCCTCACCCCTCGGCCAGAGGGGTAGCCTGGGGGCAGCTCCCAGCAGGAGTGCGCTGAAGGGGTGAAGGAACATGCAATTGTACACTGGTGTGGTCCCCTGGCCTGCATGCCAGCCTCTCGTGGTGAGGGTCCAAACTGGCGATGAGAAGATGGAAGATATATGGGTCTGAGTCTTTTGTTTGCACCCTTGTCCCAAGTTCAGCAAATGTTAGGGGTAGGCATTATCACGACACAGTGCCCAAAGCTTAATTACAAAAAATTATCTGTGGATCATGCCACTCCTCCCCATATTTCCCTTAGAAGGTGAAATTAATCTTTCTTTCATTCACTCTCTCCTTCATTTCTTATCTATGGAGCAAATATTTATTCAGAACCACTTTGAGCCTATTGCTAGAATGCAGAGAGAATATCCAGAGATACAGGGGCAACACTGGCAAGATGCGTGCTCCTGGAAACCAGAGGAAGATGGGTTTTCAGAAAGACGAAGTGGTCAGGAGGGATACTTCACCAAGTCTCAGAGTGTGAAGGCTGAAGGATGCTCAGAGGCTCTGCGGGAGGAAGGCCACTGGGCTTTTCCATGAGAGCATCCAGTGAAATGGCAGAGGTGGAAATGAAGTGGGAGTGGGTTGAAGAGTGAGTGGGGAATGAGGTCCTGAAAGGTGGGTAAAGATTATTCTTGAAGACTTTTTCTATAAAGGGTTATGGGGAGATGCTGAGGTGACTAGGATAGGAGGGAGGGTTAAGGCAGAGAGGTTTTCCAATCAGAGAGATTTGACTTTGTTTAAAAGAAGCTGAGATCCCAGGGGTTGGGGCCACTGTGCAGTGCCATGCACCGTGTACAGTCCTTGCCTTTGCATGGGGGCTCCAGCCTTGTGTAACACGTTTTATTTCAGTAACAAAATGTGTGGCTTCAGGTATAGCAATCGGGCAAATTTTAGACAGCTAATCAATACGACTGTTTCACCCCCTCCTCCTCTCCTAATTATGTAATTATCCACAGAGCTATTCCAAGAACAACCAGTGGAGCTCTTTTCTCCCCACATTTAGGGTAGAGTTTTATTCCCGAAGTAGACTTCTCTGCTCCCTAAATTTTAATTTATTAACTGTTTCACCTGAAAGCAATCACCCTTGCAGTCAATTCCCCAAATAAAACATCTGCCTTTTCAATTCAGACAGCTATAAGTGAAGAAATATACCAGGGGAGCTGAATTATGTTCTCTTTTAGAAAGTAGAGACGTTTACAAAGGCAAGGGTCTGACACCAGCTGCCTGGTCTGCCTGGTGAATGAGCCCGCACCGGGAGAGAAGGTGACCACCATTAGCCTCGTGCTCACCTGCTCACGTGCTCACCCGCTCACCCACGAAGATTTAAGCAGCAGCTCCTGCTCCTTAGTCCTCCCTCCTGTATTTTTTTTTTCATCTTTATTGGAGTATAATTGCTTTACAATGGTGTGTTATTTTCTGCTTTATAACACAGTGAATCAGTTATACATATACATATGTTCCCATATCTCCTCCCTCTTGCGTCTCCCTCCCTCCCGCCCTCCCTATCCCACCCATCTAGGTGGTCACAAAGCACCGAGCTGATCTCCCTGTGCTATGCGGCTGCTTCCCACTAGCCATCCATTTTACATTTGGTAGTGCATATATGTCCATGCCACTCTCTCACTTTGTCACAGCTTACCCTTCCCTCTCCCCACATCCTCAAGTCCATTCTCTAGTAGGTCTGTGTCTTTATTCCCGTCTTGCCCTTAGGTTCTTCACGACATTTCTTTTTTTCTTAGATTCCATAGATATGTGCTGGCATATGGTATTTGTCTTTCTCCTTCTGACTTACTTCACTCTGTATGACAGACTCTAGGTCCATCCACCTCACTACAAATAACTCCATTTCGTTTCTTTTTATGGCTGAGTAATATTCCATTGTATATATGTGCCACATCTTCTTTATCCAACATCCGATGATGGATACTTAGGTTGTTTCCATCTCTGGGCTATTGTAAATAGAGCTGCAATGAACATTTTGGTACATGACTCTTTTTGAATTATGGTTTTCTCAGGGTATATGCCCAGTAGTGGGATTGCTGGGTCATATGGTATTTCTATTTGTAGTTTTTTAAGGAACCTCCATACTGTTCTCCATAGTGGCTGTACCAGTTCACATTCCCACCAGCAGTGCAAGAGTGGTCCCTTTTCTCCACACCCTCTCCAGCATTTATTGTTTCCAGATTTTTTGATGATGGCCATTCTGACCACTGGGAGATGATATCTCATTGTAGTTTTGATTTGCACTTCTCTAATGATTAATGATGTTGAGCATTCTTTCATGTGTTTGTTGGCAGTCTGTATATCTTCTCTGAAGAAATGTCTATTTAGGTCTTCTGCCCATTTTCGGATTGGGTTGTTTGTTTTTTTGTTATTGAGCTGCATGAGCTGCTTGTAAATTCTGGGGATGAATCCTTTGTCAGTTGCTTCATTTGCAAATATTTTCTCCCAAGACCTGTATGCGGAGAATTATAAGGCACTGGTGAAAGAAATTAAAGATGATACTAATAGATGGAGAGATATACCATGTTCTTGGATTGGAAGAATCAACATTGTGAAAATGACTCTACTACCCAAAGCAATCTACAGATTCAACGCAATCCCTATCAAACTACCACTGGCATTTTTCACAGAACTAGAACAAAAAATTTCACAATTTGTATGGAAACACAAAAGACCCCG
>RJWK010034524.1:0-22621 GCA_004363435.1 Platanista minor | reverse complement strand
GAAATGAAATGGAGTTATTTGTAGTGAGGTGGATGGACCTAGAGTCTGTCATACAGAGTGAAGTAAGTCAGAAAGAGAAAGACAAATACCGTATGCTAACACATATATATGGAATCTAAGAAAAAAAAAAGAAATGTCGTGAAGAACCTAGGGGCAGGATGGGAATAAAGACACAGACCTACTAGAGAATGGACTTGAGGATATGGGGAGGGGGAAGGGTAAGCTGTGATAAAGTGAGAGAGTGGCACGGACATATGTACACTACCAAACGTAAAATAGATAGCTAGTGGGAAGCAGCCATATAGCACAGGGAGATCAGCTCGGTGCTTTGTGACCACCTGGATGGGTGGGATAGGGAGGGTGGGAGGGCAGGAGACGCAAGAGGGAGGAAATATGGGAACATATGTATATGTATAATTGATTCACTTTGTTATAAAGTAGAAACTAACACCATTGTAAAGCAATTATACTCCAATAAAGATGTAAAAAAAAAAAAAAAAAAAGAATAGATGACAACAACTTGCTGTGTCTGTTAGCACTGAAAACTAGCAGGAACAGATCTGAGACTGTTATTTACCCAGCTAGTTGTAAGGAATGAGCTGCCCTATATAATTCCTGACCAGGATCATACTGCCAAGTAGCAAATCTAATCATCTATATCCACTTCCCTTCTAAGCTCACTTAAAAACATCAGGCACCCTCTGTTCTGTTAGCTTTTTGTCCATCTTTACACCAATACCACACTGTCCTGATTACTGTAACCTTCTAACTCTCAATATCAGAAGTGCTGATCCTCCATCTCAGTTGTGTTTCAAAGTTGTTTTGGCTATACTAGGTCTTTTGCATCTCCGTGTGGATTTTGGAACCAGTTTGTCAATTTCTATAAGAAAGCCTGCTGGAATTTTGATTTGGGGAGAAGTGACAGCTTAACAATATTGATTTGTCCAATGCATGAACATGATATACCTCCGTTTATTTAGATCTTCTTTAATTTCTCTCAGCAGTGGTTTGTGGTTTTCAATGTACAGGTCTTTCTCATTTTTGTCAGATTTATCCCTAAGTATTTCATACTTTTTGATGCTATTGCCAGTGATATTGCTTTTTTTAAAAAAATTCAGTTTCCAATTGGTCAGTGCTAATGTATAGTAATGTAATTGATTTTCATGTACTGAAGTTTTGTCTACAGCAGCCAGCACATATATAAACAGCTGATGCTCAAAATAGGTGTAAGAGCAATTCAGCAGAGATATCTTTCCAACAAATGGTGCCAGAATGGTTGGATAGCCACATGCAATAAAACCCAAAACCAAACCAATACAGAACCTTCAAGCCATACTTCACATTATATGAAAAATTAATTCAAAATGAATCACAGACATCAATGTAAAACCTAAGCTATAAAACTTCTAGAAGTAAACATAGAAGAAAACCTTTGTAACCTTGACTTAAGCAAAGATTTCTTAGATATGACACTGAAAGCACAGTATATAAAAGACAAAATTAATCAGCTGAACTTCATCCAAATTAAAAATTTCTGAGCTTCCCTGGTGGTGCAGTGGTTAAGAATCCGCCTGCCAATGCAGGGTACATGGGTTCAATTCCTGGTCTGGGAAGATCCCACGTGCCACGAAGCGACGAAGCCTGTGCACCACAATTACTGAGCCTGTGCTCTAGAGCCCACGAGCCACAGCTACTGAGCCCATGTGCCACAACTACTGAAGCCCACGTGCCTAGAGCCTGTGCTCTGCAATGAAAAGCCACCACAGTGAAAAGCCCGAGCACTGCAAGGAAGGGTAAAGCCTGTGAGCCACAACTAGAGAAAACCCATGCACAGCAATGAAGACCCAACGCAGCCAAAAATAAATAAATAAAATAAATAAATTTATATAAAAAAATTCTGCTCTTCGTTAGACGCTATGAGAATGAAAAGACAAGCCACAGACTGAAAAAATATTTGCAAATCATATATCTGATAAAGGACTTGTATCCAGAATATAGAAAGAACCCTCAAAACTCAATTCAATAACTCATTTTTTTAAAGGGCAGAATATTTAACTAGACACTTTACCAAAAGAAGATATATTGATGGAAAATAAGCACAAGAAGAGATGCTCAACATCATTCATCATTTGGAAAATGCAAATTAAAACTATGAGAGACCACTACACATCTATTAGAATAGAACGATTAAAAAGACAGACTGGCCACACACACACACACACACACACACACACACACACACACACACAGAGGTTTTTTTTGGTAACTGTGAGACGATGATGAATGTATTAACTAATCTTATTGTAGTAATCACTTCACAATATGCACATATATCAAATCATCATGTCGTACACCTTAAACTTACACAATATTATATACCAATTACATATACCTCAATAAAGCTGTAAAAAAATTAAAAAATTTAAAAGTTAAAACAACAAAAAAAGACTGGCCATACCAAGTGCTGACAAGGATGTGGAGGAAGTGGAAATCTCACCCACCGCTGGTGGGAGTGTAAATGAGTACAATTACTTTGGAAAATAATTTGGCCGTTTCTTTAAAAATTAAACATACACATGTCACGTGATCCTGCCATTTCATTCCTAGCCGTTTTCTCTACCCAAGAGAAACAAAAACCTCTGTCCACATAAAAACCTACATGTGAATGTTCATAACAGCTTGATATATAATAGTCAGAAACCGGAGACAACCCCAAAAATGTCCACTAACAAGTGAAAGGATTAAAAAAAGCTGCAATATCCATGCAGTAGAACAGTGCTAGTAATAAAGAAGAATGGGCTGTTGATACAAGTTACAAGGCTGGAGAATTCTCAGAATAATTACTATGAGTGAAAGGAGCCAAACAAGAAAGAGTACAAACTGCATGATTCCGTTTATATAAAATTCTAGAAAATGCAACAAATCAATAGTGACAGAAAGCAGATCTTTGTTGCCTGGGGGACAGGGCTGGGAGGTCAGGATAAATGCAAGATGTAAGGATGCTTTTGATAGTGATGGTCATGTTTACTCTCTTGACCGTGGTGATGGTTTCGTGACTATACATTTACCTCTAAACTTGTCAAATTGTGCCTTTAAATGTATACTGTTTATTATCTGTCAGTTGTACCCCCAAGAGAACTGTTTAAGAAAAACTAAGAAACACCAGGAGCTAAAAGATGGCAGCAATGCCTTTGTGGGGTCAAAGAGCTATGCTGGTTGGTGAGCTTTAGAGAGCTTGCCTGCAGTGTCCTCTGCATTTGTAAGCAGACCGCTCATCTTTGCTGGGTTCTGGCTAAAGCTGAATTTCACTTTCACATTGCCCAGTAGAGTTGCCCCAGTGCTCTGGCTGTGCCCCACATCTCCCCAGGGGTCATGTGGGACACTGGCTAGCCAACTGACTCCGTCACCAACATAACTCAGATTTTCAGAAGTTGGGGGAAATGCAAACATAGTCTCAGGAATATTAAACTTTAGGAAAGTCTTCAGAGCTATGGGTTCACAGCAGGACAGCCAGCCACAAATGTGGATGGACGCCTCTGATGGAGTAATGGGTAGACTGGCCCGACTGGAGGTAAGTTATTAGGAGTGTTGCCTTAAACACACACACATACACACATACACAGATCATGGGATTACTATCTCCTGGAGAGTCCATGGTTGGTCTTTGGGGTCCCAAATCCCAAAATTATATGCAAGTTTTGGAAGTATGTGCATTCATGTATTTTTCAGAGGAGAGGGTTCGTAGCTTTCATCAGACCCTCAAAGAGCTCCGTGACTGTAACAAGATTAAGGCGCTCCAACTTGGATAAAGCCAGACCCATCTCTCCTTTCTCCTCCCTCTTGTCTAGCTCTCTGGACGAAAATCTACAACCTATAGGACACTCGTTCGAGTCTAACCGGGAAACGGCATCTGTGCGACCTAAAGTTCTTCCCGAACACACCCAGCCATTCTCAACGTCGTTCTCCCCGTTTGCCTGGGAGCGCGCCCTCCGCCCCCGACCCCGCGCACTCTCTCGGTTTCCTAATGCTGAAGAATTTGGAGCTGTTGCCAGGTCCCCCAGGTGTGCAACCTGCCCGACACGTTTTCACTCCTCCGGGACGCACGCAGTCCGTACCCCGTCCTCCCCCTTCTCCCCCCTCCCCCCCATATAACCTGCTTTGGTCGGAGTGTAGAGACCAGTCGTTTTCCCCGGACCGCCCCGCCCCCCGGGGGGACTGCCGGCGGATGAACGCGCGCACAGCTTTCCTCGCGGGGCTGATGCGTTTCTCGAAATCGCTGTAAAACTCCCAACTCCGAGTCCGCATTGCAAACCCCGGCTTCATCCCTTTGCCTCGGAAATTGGGGAAAACGTAGAATGAAAAGCCCGGGCACTCGCTCCCTGCCTTGAGAGGCCAGGCGAGCCAGGGCGCGGGGCCCTGAGCCGCCGGTCCCCGCGTCCCTCCACGTGTCCCCGGCGCGCGGGCGCACACCCTTGTGCTAGGGGCCGCCCCCAGCCCGGCTTCCCGCTCCCCGCGCGCTCCCTACCCGGCGTCGCCGGCGGTCCGAGCAGCAGCAGGAGCAGCAGCAGCAGCGCGGGGAAGGCGCCGACCCCGCAGCCCCAGAGCCGCCCCGACATGGCCCGACCTCGGCCGCGTCCCCGCCGGCCTCCTCCAGGGTTCGCCCCGGCCGCGACGCCCCGCCGCTCGCGCGCTCAGATGCCCACTGCCCGGGAGCAGGGGGCGGGCGCAGCTCCGAGACCGGCAGCCCCGCGAGCCGCATTCGCTTTCGCTTTTGCTTTAGTCCCCGAGGGCTGGAGAGGTGAGAAGCGGTGACAGACCCGTGACTCAGCATCCCCACCCCCTCCCCTGGAAAAAGCCCCTATGACCCCCGCGCCGCCGCCCGGTCCCCGCAGCGCCACCGGCAGCGCGGGACGGGGACCCGGACTGTGCCCTGAGGAGGCCCGGGGTCCTCCCCGGCTTTGCCCTTCTCGCCCCTGGTGACCCTAGCAGTCCATTCCGTCGTGTATCCCCGCGACGAGTGGGAGAAGCTGTCGGGAAGCAGACTAGTTCCCGTAAACACGGCCGGTGGGCGTCATACCTGGCTTCGGCTCCACTCGGTCACCTCGCCTCGCTTGTCTCTGCCTGTTGCTCCGACTTCGAAGGTCCTGGACCTCCGGAGCTGGCGAACGAGTGGCCGCGCGTCCCGCTGCTCCGGGCCGGTGACGCTGAGTGACAGCGGGGATATCGCTGCGGCGCGGCTGGCCCAGTCACCTGCCCGGTACGCCCAGGCCACCTGCCCGAACCTTGACTGGCTCCCGGCACCGCCACTTTTCTTACTCCTGCTGCATCTTTCTTCCCCAAGAACATTTAAACTATTTGAAGAGGGCGTGGGAGGTCGGACCGACAGTTATTCACCCCTGTGCCTTAGACGATTCGGCTAGCCTACCATCCTGCTGCTTTGCAGGTGGCTTTTTTTCTTTCTTGGGATCTCCAGTTAAGCCTGACATTATTGAGAAGCGGGTGTGCAGTGAGAAGGCTCGGGACGCACAGTCAGAAATCCCCAGTTCTGGGAGTGAAATTAGGCAGGATGGGTCGTCTCTGGGCTCGGGTCTCCATCTGTTCCCCCAGTGGTAACATCCTGAATAACTCCAGTACAACAGCACAAGCAAGGAATGTCATTGATGCAACCGCCAGGCCTTACTCAGATTTAGTCCATTTTCCATGCACTCAGTGGAGCGTGTGTATTCAGTTCTGGGCACTACACATCACATATGTAGGTGTCTGTGACCACCACTGTCAAGACGGGGAACAGTTATCAAAAGCATCCCTCCCACTACTACTCTTTTAGTCACAGCCACCTTTTACTCTCACCTTCTCCCTAAGCCCTAGCAACCACTGATCGTTTCTCCATCTCTATAATCTTGTCATTTGAATAATGTTATGTAAATGGAATCATACAGTTTGTAACCTGGAGAGGTCAGCTTTGTTCACTCAGTATAATTCCCTCGAGATCCATTCAGGTTGCTGTGTGTCAGTAGTTTGTTCCTTTTTATGAGCAGTACTGATGGTTTCTTCTTTTAAAAACGTGTGAATCTGTGCCATCCACACCCAAGCAGCCCTGTGCTTTTGTATGTGTATTATTTTGCTAGGGCTGCCTTAACAAAGTGCCAAGAACTAGGTGGCTTAATGACAGCAGGAATTGGTCCTCTGATCTTCTGGGGGCCAGGAGTCCAAGATCCAGGTGTCTGCAGGGCCATGCTCTCTTGGACGGCACCAGGGGAAGATCCTTCCTTGCTTCTTCTAGCTTCTGGTGTTTGCCAGCAATTCTTGGTGTTCCTGGGCGTGTAGGTGCGTCACTGCAGTTACGTGGCTGGCTTTTCCCTGTGTCTTCAACTCGTCTTCCCTCTGTGTCCAAATTTCTCCTTTTTATATGGACACCAGTTGTATTGGATTAGGACCCACCCTAATCCTAATGACCTCATATTTACTTGGTGACCTCTTAGAGACCCTATTTCCAATAAGGTGACATTCTGAGTTAGTGGGGGTTAGGACTTCAACATATCTTTTTGGGGTGACACACTTCCACCTATAACAATATGGTATCTTTATTTCTGAGAACAAAGTCCAAGACCTGTTTTCTCAGGCCAAAGGAACTAACCTGGCTGCAGAACAGTTGGATCCCTGTGGTACAGTGTCCACACCTCAAGGGTGACTCAGGTGGGAGCTTGTTTGGGGCCTTCAAATAAGAGGGCCCCTTACAGGGCTGGGGAGCTTGGTCAGCAGCCACCATTCAGAGCAGAGCTGGAGTTGAGGACAGGGCTGTGGGGTCAGGAGAGATGATATCTGGGAGCTGGGTCTTCAGCCATCGGCTGTCCTCTGGAGGGGGGTGGACAGTGAACCCTCAGGATGGGAGGGTAACATGTCACACTGGGCCACCAGGAAGGGGAGGCTATGGATCAAGGCTAATGGATTATTCCCCAACCTTTTCTCCTCTTCCTCCTTCTTTAGAATCTTAACTTTTTAAAGTAAGATATAATTCCTATAACAGTAAATTCACCACTTTATAGGGTATAATTCAGTGGTTTTTATTCATGACATTGTATAACCATCACCACTATCAAATTCCAGAATAATTCCATCACCCCAAAAAGAAACCCAGGGCCTGTTAGGAGTTCCCCCCAAGTTCCTCTCTTCTTAGTCCCTGGTAACCTCAAATCTACTTTCTTTCCCCATGGATTTGACTATTCTCAATATTTCACAGGAATGGAATCAGACGATATGTCCTTCTGTGTCTGGTTTCTTTCACTCAGTGTAATTTTTTTCAAGGTTCATCCATGTTGTAGGGTGTATCAGTACTTTATTCCTTTTTATGACTGGATAATGGTCCATTAAATAGATATTTCACATTTTGTTTATTCACTCACCAGTTCATGGATATTTGAGCTGTTTCCAACTTTTAGCTGTTAGGAATAATACTGCTATGAACGTTCATGTACAAGCTTTTGTGTGAACATATGTTTTCAGTTCTCTCGGGTGTATGCCTAAGAGTGGGATCGTTGGGTCACATGGTAATTCTTAGATTCTTGAAGGACAACATGAGGACTCGGGGAGCCTTTTAGGAACCAGGCACAGCTGGTTCCCAGACTAGGGGTGATCATTCCACTGCTTACCAAAGGATAGTGTCCTTGGCTTTGGGAGACGCTGACTTAGGAGCTAAGGCAATATGTCTGTAGGCATCAGCTCGTGGGCATCTAGCTGCTGCCGCCAACCTGGGGGCACCGAGGCAGGAAAACGAGGCAGAGGGACCCAGAGAAAGCTAGTCCACTCACAGGGGGAGTTGTGCTGAAGAGCAGAAAGACAAATGTTGGCTGTAAGGGGAAGGAATTGCTTCTCAATCCTCAAAGTATTAAAAATACCACATTTTCTTATTTTTGTAAATCTTCCTATCTGGCTCCGAGCTTCCACTTGCCAAGATCAACACAAATCCGATATCGCTCTCCCCCCATCCTCCAAAGGCAAATGGCTGTCTTCCCTTCCCATGGATTTTGCCAGGAAAAATAGAGAGAGGCCTGCCACCTCTGTCTTCTTGGTTATTTCTGGGTAGTCGTTGTCCAGACCCACCCTCCGGCCTCTGGTCTCAGCAGACCTACCTGACCCCCTTTTTTGCACAGCCTCACAGACGATCTAGGCAGACTCTTTCAATTAGCCAAGGTCTTTGCCCAGAAAAGGCCTGTTTGGGCCCACCTCCCTGTTACTCTGCAATCAAATAAACAAACACCAAACAAATACATAATCTGTAAACTGCATCCCTGGGGTGGGAGAGCCCCACACTGTAGAATACAAAATCTTGTCTGCTCTTGGAGAAAATCACCCCTTACTTTCTTCCCTGTGATAAGTAGCAAAAATCTCCAAGAGACCAATCCATTTCTTGATAACTCAATTATATTCATTTGCAGCCTCATAGCCATAATTTAATCACTTTTGTAGTTGAAAAATTAAGCGATGAAATGGAGTTTGAATCTTAAAGATTTAAACATGTCAGAGTAGCGTGTGTTTAACAACTATTTAAAGTTTATTTTTTAACTCAAAGTTGTTTTGGAACTTTTTAAAATTGAGGTAACACGATTTATAACATAAGTTTCATTTGTGAAACATTATATTTCTACTTCTGTCTACCATACAGCATGCTCACCACCAAACATTTAGTTTCCCTCTGTCACCATAGAGCTGATGCCCTCTACCCATTATACCCTCCCCCCCATCCCTTCCCCTGTGGTAGCCACTATTCTGTTCTCTGTATCTATGTGTTTGTTTGATTTGGCTTGGAACTTTTACTTTTTAATTGACTTTGAAAACCACATTCTCTCCAGTTCAGCATAGGAGTTGATAAAAGCATTTTGAACAGCGCGCCACATGTAACAAATGCTCAGTAAATGTTACACATATGATATGCAATGTGTAATATATAATGTATTGTCCTTTGTAAATTACTTCAGATGATTGTAGAGAAAGTTATCAGCTAAAAATGTTAAGTACAAGCTAGGGGTGGAGAGAGGGTTGGGAGAAACATTATTTCTGATACTAAGCCGAGCCAGCTGCCAAGGCGGGGACCAGACGTGTGGAGAAGCCGAGCTGGTGTAATGGATTAAGAATATGCAAGTTATGACCTGATGAACGAGGCAGCACCAGTCACCCACAGGGGGGTCGGCAGGCAGCTTTCTCAGCATCCCAGCCCCCGCTTTGGGGAAGCGAAACCCACGGGGGTCGTTTTGATTGAAAGTGAAGTTTCAATACACCCACACAAAGGAAGTAGACTCATAGACTGATTATTACTTACGGATCCCAGAAGCGAGGGGGCGCAGTGACCCTGGGGAAAAAAAAAAATTAGTCTTCCGTCCCAGGTGGCTGCAAGCAAGAGATGGAGAGCAGGGTAGTGAGCACCTGTTTTTTACAAGGTGCTTGGGCGGAGGTCACCAACTTTTCACAGGCTTCACTGTAAGGCGTTATTTTAAAAGGTGCCCCAGGAAAAGCAAAGCGGGAACTTATGGCGGCATCCTCAATTCAAGTCTTTATCTAAATGTCCAGACTCTGGGTGTGAGTAAGGTTATCATAGTGTAAAATACCTCAGCAGCAACTCAGAAGACAAAGTTGTTTTTCTCAATAGTTTTTTTTTTTTTTCTCATCGCACCAAAGCACCAAGAAGATAGACAGGGAGGCCCCGTGAACAGATGGTGAGGATAGAAACTCCATCCTGGGTGAAAGTTCCAACAGCTGGGACCAATATTCCCACTTCTGCTGTCACTTCCTACAGCAAGACAACAGCCAACTAAGATGATAAACTTGTAAAGTAAACCTCCCCGAGCTGAATCAGCTTTGTGTTCCACTTTCAATTACACCATGGGAATCCCTTACTGACCCTCGTTCACCCAAGAGCCCAATTTGGCCTGTCACCTGGGGGCTCTTCCTTAAATCTGCCCCTCCTCTCCTGCCCCCAGCCCGGCCTCTTCTTCCTCTCTCATCTCACCTCCGGTGAGGAGGGCTTGAAGAAGAACAGCTTTCATGAGGCTCCTGCTTTCTCCTTTGTTCTTTAGTTCATCCATAAATAACTCAGGATAAATCCAAGGAAGAAAGTGACAGAACCTTAGGGTTTTAAAAACGCAAACCCATGGGCTTCCCTGGTGGCGCAGTGGTTGGGAGTCCGTCTGCCGATGCAGGGGACACGGGTTTGTGCCCCGGTCCGGGAGGATACCGCGTGCCGCGGAGCGGCTGGGCCCGTGAGCCATGTCCGCTGAGCCTGCGCGTCCCGAACCTGTGCTCCGCAACGGGAGAGGCCACAGCATTGAGAGGCCTGCATACCGGGAAAAAAAAAAAAAAAGAAACATCTCAAACCCAAATGCCCTTAAGGACCCGACAGCGGGTTGGTGGGCGTGAGAGGAAGTGAGCTGAAAGCTCTTGCAGACTACGGGAGTAGTGTGTATCGAGTGCCACTAGAGTTTTAATTTTTGAAGAAACGTTGAAAGTATAGGTCCTTGTGTGATATCTCCTGGTTTGTAAATAGTGACTATTGCTTTAGAAAAAAATCAAAACACCATGCAAGCCCCAGAAAGCCCATTTTTACGCTTTGCAACATCTGATATGTAGTAATCTTTTTACGCAAACAACTCCTCAAAGTGTTTGGATTCCTCCACTATGCTAGAAATCAGAAATATTAATTTATTGGAATGAGTTTGGTTCACAAATTTTAAAATCTTAGATCTATGACCAATCACAGTAGGTGACCCATGACCTCTTGGAACATTTTGCACAAGTTTTTTTGAGCATGCTCTTTTCTGCAGAAAAGACCCATAACTTTCATCAGTGTTTGTTTCAAAAGGGTCCTTGACCTAAAATATTAAGAATAAAATATCTACAAGTTATATTATTTTATAGACATTGTAATTTTTTTAATGTAAGAACTTACAGATTCTGAGTTGAAAGATAAGGTATTTATGAACCTAAAACTCTTACTGATTTCTTTGGGGTTAGAGTTATTGTTAGTGTCATTTCTTTCTTTTTTTGCAAAATGATTTCTCCAGATATGTTCTAAAAAATGTGTTAAGAAGCATCTTAATAGTTGTGAAGATTGGAAATAACCCAAATGTCCATCAACAGGAAAGTGATTGGATAAAATATGTAACATGCATACAAGAGAATATAATGCAGTTGTAAAAAAGTTAGTTCTCTTTCTACGAATGTGGAAAGATCTCCAAGATATATTGTTTAGAAGACAAATAACCAAACAATATGCAAAGCTATTTATAGTATGCTGCCTTTTATGTCAGAAGGGAGAAAATAAGAATATATTGATATTTGCTTGTATTAGTGTGACAGAAAGAACAAGAATAAGAGGAAACTCAGCATGACTCAGCTTCTGTAAAAGATTGCCTTGCTTGCTTAACTAAGAATAAGAGGAACAGCCCCGGGCTAACGGCGTACTTCGGCTTCTGTAAGGGGATTTTTGCTTGCTTGCTTAAAGCGGGAGGAACTAGGGTCCTGATTGGACAAAATAGCGCCTTCCCGCCTTAGGGACTTCCCGCCTCCTGGAAGATATAAAAACCCTACCCGACCGTTGGTCGGGGTCTCACTTCTCTCTGAGTGGGACCCTGACCGGTCAGTTTGTGTGTGTGTTTGTGTGCTCGATTAAATCCTCCTAACTATACCTTATGTCTGGTGTTGGTGATTCCTTTGTGTCCCGGTGGGGACGGAACTTGGGTCGCTCTTGCCGAGGGACTCCAGGGCGTGTGGAGCACGAACCGCAACATTAGCACACATATTTGATAATACTCTGGAAAAGCACACAAGAAAGCAATAAATGTGCATTCCTATGGAGGTGGTAACTGAATAAATGGGACATGGGATGAAGGGGGGATGCTTCAATGTATACGTTTAGTTTTACCCTTTTTTCCATATTTTTGAAACATTATTTTTAAAATATTAATTAATTAATTAATTGGCTGAGTCGGGTCTTAGTTGCAGCACGCGGGATCTTCTTTGGGGCATGCGGAATCTGTCATTGCGGCGCACAGGCTCCTCTCTAGTTGTGGTGGGCGGGCTGCAGAGCGCGTGGGCTCTCTCGTTGAGGTGCGCAAGCTCAGTAGTTGTGGTGCACGGGCTTAGTTGCCCTGCGACATGTGGGATCTTAGTTCCCCGACCAGGGGTGGAACCCGTGTCCCCTGCATTGGAAGGCGGATTCTTGACCACTGGACCACCAGGGAAGACCCATATTATTTATTCCAAAAATTAAATTAAAAAAGTCTCATGATGACCTTAAACATCTTGCTTTCAAACAGGAATTTTTAGCTCATAGGTAATTTTAAGAAATTGAAACAAGGCAAGCCAACAGCTTTGATATGGTTTTGCAGGTGTACTTTCCAGTGAAAGTTTACTTTGGCCATTTTATTAGGGGTACTTCTAGTGTAAAGTATAGTAGACTTCTAGTATAAAGTAGCCATTTTAAATAAGAATCCTGAAGTAAACAGGCTTCTAAAATAAGAATGTTTCCAAAAGAACTAACCAATAAGAGATTTAAAATCTGGCATTCTGGTAGACCAGAGAGGCTCAATTAGGCAAGATTATTCATCCCTAAAAGATAGTTCATCTCTTCCAGACTGTCTCTTTACACACTATTCCAAAACCAATAGACATTTTTTTTTTGTTTGCTGATGTAGTTGCAAAAACAAAAACAAAAACAAAAACAAAACAAAAAACTGAAAACAGAGGTGTGCTTTATATCTTGTCACTTGATTTAAATGGCCTTAAAAGGAAGGGATGTATCATTCTTCACCCTTCCTCTTTCTTGCTGGCTGAAATGCAGACAAAATGACTGGAGCTCCAGCAGTCATATTGAGCCATGAGGACTCTCAAAACTAGGAGCCACAAGCCACCCTTAGAGTAGAGCTAAGATGGAAAGAACCTGGGTCCCCGACACCAGGAGGACCAAAGCAGCTTGGACTGTCTCCCTTTGAATTTGTTGAACCTGAAAGAGAAATACACATCTACCTTGTTTGTCATTTCTACTTTTGGTTTTTTTCTTACAACTAAACTTATCCTAACAATACACCTAAAAAGAGAAACTATGTTCCAGATAGGCTTGGGTTTTTTCCCTTATAGATTTTCTTTTCATTAGCCCTGGTATTTTCATTTCCCTGATGCAAGGAAAAACATTTAGTATATTCTTTATTTTCATCAATTTTGAGATACTATTAAGCCTATTTTGACATCTTCATTACCCTTTTGTGATTTAAAATAAATTTTATTATATTTCATTTATAAAAAACAAAATTATGTTGTATTTTTAAAGAAAAAGGAGTCTGTTATTATTATACATTAACTTAATAATCAAATTTATAATATAACTAAAAGAACATTGATAGGGCTTCCCTGGTGGCGCAGTGGTTGAGAGTCCACCTGCCAATGCAGGGGACACGGGTTCGTGCCCTGGTCCGGGAAGACACCACATGCCGTGGAGCGGCTGGGCCCGTGAGCCATGGCCGCTGAGCCTGCGCGTCCGGAGCCTGCGCTCCTCAACGGGAGAGGCCACAACAGTGAGAGGCCCGTGTACCGCAAAAAAAAAAAGAACTTTATAACGTTATAAGATGTTTAAGATTATTCTAATTATTCTATTATCATCTGAGCCTTCAACAAGTTGTAGTAGTAACATCAAAGATCACTGATCACAGATCACCATAACAAATATAATAATAAGAAAAAGATTGAAGTATTGTGAGAATTACCAAAATGTGACACAGAGATGTGGTGAGCAAATTGTTGGAAAATGACAACAATAGACTTGCTCGATGCAGGATTGCCACAAACCTTCAGTTTGTAAAAAACACAATATCTGCAAAATGCAATACAATGAAGTGCAATAAATTGAGGTCTGCCTGTAGAGCTGATAGAAGAACATGCATGCTCATTTCTGGGTATAAATATTGTTTACCTCAGTCTCCACTAGTCTTGTACACACAAAATTTAACATTTAATCCAAATGACATCCCCCCAAAACAAAATGAAATGAGATAACATAGTCAACAGAGCCAGACACAGAGATGGTGCAGATGTTGAAACTATCAGAAACTTTAAAATAACTATAATTAATATATTAAGAGTGTATAGTGGAAAAAATGGACAACATGCATGATGGGGAATTTGACCAGATAGATGAAAACTCTAAAAAAGAGTTAAATAAAAATGCTGGAAATGAACACCATTTCTTTATGGACTAAACTGTGACCTTCCCCCCAAATTCTTATGTTGTAGCCTTAACCCCCAATGTGGCTGCATTTGGAGATAAGGCCTGCCCTAGCAGACTAATAAGACCATGATATCAGACATGAAGAATTCCTTCAACAGGCTTATTAGCAGAGGGAAGAATCAGTTAACTTGAGGAAAGGGCAATAGAAATTATCCACACTGAAACATGAAGAGTGAAAAGGGAGGACAAAAAATACCAGCATCCAAGAACTTTGGGATGATATGAAATGGTCTAACATATGTGTTACTGAGTCCTAGAAGGATGAGAGACAGGAAGATAGACGAGATAAAAGCTGAGATTTTCCCAAAGTGCATGAAAAACAACAAATTCCAGATCCAGGAATCTCAAAGCACCCTGGTCAAGATAAATACAAATAAAAACACAATTAGCACATCATTATCAGACAGCTGAAAGTCAGTGATAAGGTGGAAAATCTTAAAGACAGCCAGAATGAAATAATGAAATGATCGATAAGGAAGATATTACATTCTGAAGAATTCACATCAGGCACTGTGCAAACCAGAAGATGATAAAGTGACATCATTAAGAAACTGAAAGAAGGGAATTCCCTGGCAGTCCAGGTGTTAGGACACCACGCTTCCACTGCAGGGGGCATGGGTTCAATCCCTGGTGGGGGAACTAAGATCCCACAAGACACGTGTCATGGTAAAAAAAAAAGAAAAAAACTGAAAGAAGAAAAAGTCAACCTAGAACTTTAGACTCAGTGAAAATCTCTCACACAAATGAAAGAAAAATAGTGGGGTTTTTTTTAATGTATCACCCATAGGCCTTCACTACAGGAAATGTTAAAGTAAATTATTCAGGCAGAAAGAATATGAGACTAGAAAGAAGTCTGTATCTACACAAAGGAATGAAGAGTACTGGAAATGGTAAAAATGTGGGCAAATATTAAAAAGGTTTTTCTTATTTTTAATCTCTTAAATGGATAATTGACTCTCTAAAGCAAAAACAGTAACAATGTATTATGGGAATTATGACATATGTAGAAGTAAAATGCATTTCAACAATAGCACAAAGGATGGGAGAGAGGAATTGGGAATGTACTGCTGAAAGATTATTACACTTAAAGTGAAGTGCTAAATTATTATTTAACGATAGACTATGACAAGTAGAAAATGTATATTCTTTAGAGCAACCACACACACAAAAAAGGTATAGATAATAAACAATAGTGGAATGGAATGGAATCATAAAAAAAAATGGAATCATAAAAAAATCAATAAAACCCAGGAAATGAGAAAATAAAAGTAAAAAGGAATAAATGGGACAAATAGAAAACACATAGCAAGATGATAGATTTAAACTCAACCATATCAACAATTAAATATAAATGGTTTAAGTAACCCAATAAATTAGAGAGATTGTCAGATTGGATTTAAAAAGCAAAGCCAACTATATACCATAAGAAACCCAGTTTAAATATAAAGAGAAATAGGGTAAAACAATGGAAAAAGATACGCTATGTTAATACTAATCAAAAGAAAACTGGGGCTGTATTAATTCAAAGTACACTTTGAACAAAGACTATTACCAGGGATAAAGAATATTAAATAAAGAATAATCCTAGGATAAAGAGGGACATCATATACTAACAGGATAAATTAATCAAGAAGGCATTGCAGGGTTTCTCTGGTGGCGCAGTGGTTAAGAATCCACCTACCAGGGCTTCCCTGGTGGCGCAGTGGTTGGGGGTCCGCCTGCCGATGCAGGGGACACGGGTTCGTGCCCCGGTCCGGGAGGATCCCACATGCCGCGGAGCGGCTGGGCCCGAGAGCCATGGCCGCTGGGCCTGCGCGTCTGGAGCCTGTGCTCCGCTACGGGAGACTACGCGAGAGGCCGCAACAGTGAGAGGTGCAACTAAGCCCGTGTGCCACAACTACTGAGCCTGTGCTCTAGAGCCCGCGAGCCACAACTACTGAAGCCCGTGCGCCTAAAGCCCGTGCAGCACAGCAAGAGAAGCCACCGCAATGAGAAGCCCGCGCACCACAACGAAGAGTAGCCCCTGCTCAATGCAACTAGAGAAAGCCCGCGTGCAGCAACAAAGACCCAACGCAGCCAAAAATAAATAAATTTATATTAAAAAAAGAAGACATTGCAAAAAACTTTCAACAAAGTAAGTGTAGAGAGAACATACCTCAACATAATAAAGGCCATATATGACAAACACACAGCTAACCTCATACTCAACTGTGAAAAGCTGAAAGCATGCCTCTAAGATCAGGAACAAGACAAGGATGCCCACTCTCACCATTTTTATTAAACATACTATTGGAAGCCCTAGCCACAGCAATCAGACAAAATAAAGAAAGAAAAGGAATCCAAATTGGAAAGGAAGAAGTAAAACTGTCACTGTTTGCAGAATATCAAAACAGATGAACAAGAGATGAAAAGATGATTTGAATTTTAATATGATAAAATTTATCAATTAAAAATGTTTTTTCTTTATAGTTATGAGGTTTTTTTGGGTTTTTTTTTTTGTTCTTTGTCTTTTAAAGAAATTCTTTCTTCAGGGACTTCCCTGGTGGTCCAATGGTTAAGACTCCATGCTTCCAGTGCAGGGGGCGTGGGTTCAATCCCTGGTCAGGGAAGTAAGATCCCGCATGCTTTGCAGTGTGGCCAAAAAATAAAAATAAAAAAAATAAGAAATTCCTTCCTCAAAGTCGGAAAGATATTCATCTTTATTTTCTTATAAAAAGTTTAAAGTTTAGCTTTTGACCACTAAGTCCTTACTTAATCCATCTGGAGTTAACTTATTTGTGTGCTATGAAATAGAGATCTAATTTCATTTTTTTTTAATATGGAAAACCCACTTTTTCTAGCTTTGTTTATTGAATAGTCCCTCTGCCATGCTACCTCCTTCATCATTCCCAAGTTTAACTCTCCATAAATAAACTCTTCCAGGAAAGGTGTGTCTCCACGGGATCAAGAAGGGCAACATCTCTGGTGAAATATACTGGGTGACTCAGATGAACACCGACTTTATTTCAAGTCATCCCAAACAAGAAAAAGTCAAAGTGTATGCATTTGTCAATCAATAAATATATACACACATTTATACTGGGGGTGAAATGGTAAAGAAAATGTGATGACTGATAGGTGTCCATGAAATATAGAACTTTCTTGCAGTTTTGAAAAACTTCACCTTCATCTTTGATGAGAGGTTCAAGGATCCATGCAAGCAAGAGCAATCTTGGATTCCTTATGAGCCATGGAGAACAAGATTTAACCTTCCTTTCCACCTGAGAAAGTAGAGGGAACAAGGCTCAGATTCTGGCAGTGAGTAAAGAAATATACTCTCAACCAGGCGTGTTCTTTCCCGATGAATGTTCAGTTGCAATTCCTCAAATCAGTCTGTGAAATCAGAAAGATTGTTCCCAAGACCACCTGGAAGAACTAACAAGAATATATTTCTCTTTTCATTCACTTAGGATCCAGATTAATTGTAGAAAACTTAATGCAGATAGCAAGAATAGGAACTGAAATGATCATTAGGGCCCTGAGGAAACACTCCTATTATTGAAGTGGACCCATGACGGTTCTGCTAGGGATCTGCTCCAGGGTCAGTGCTGGGTGTCATATTGAGATGCCCTAGTGCTGTGGTGCTCTGCGGAGCCTATAGGGCTTGAAGTCAGGCTGCTGAAGTTTGAGTTTTCCGGCACACGAGCCTCCCTCTGCCTCCCTTTTCTCATCTGAAAGGTGAGAACAGAAGTGGGGTTGTTTGGGACATTTGGATTCTGTTCAGGCCACGTTCGCCCCGAGGGGAGCTCAGAGCTGAGACCACCTCTGGAAGCTCTCTCTGGCTTTTCCCACTTCTAGGGGTGCAGGATTTGTGTTCCTGCCTACTCTCCAAACAGCCAGCCTTCCCTAGGCTCTTTTTTTTTTTTTTTTTTTTTAAACAGCTTTATTGAGGTATCTTTGACATATAAAAATTATATACACTTAGGATGTACAACTTGATGTTTGATACATGTATACGTTATGAAAATATCACCAGGATCACACTAATAAACGTCTCTGTCACTCTCTGGTTGCCCCTAGGTTCGTGGGTGTCCCAATTTAATGGGGTGCCTGTATCAGAACCTACCCCCCTCCGCAGAGCGCGGAGCAAGGAAAGGTAGAGGCGCTGACTAGACCGCACCCCTTCTCTTCCCTCACCTTGAGGAGGGCTGGGGAGAGTGGCCTGGTTCTCCCGGTTGCCCCGCAATCCCCCACCTGTTTTGTCCCACGCCCGGTGGAGTGTTCTTTGAACAGCAGATTAACATCTGGTGACTTTGTTTTCATGAGTACGAGTGTAGGGGGTTGCAGGGGCCCAGAGCAGAGTTTGGTGCCTTAATTTCTAGCTCTGCCAAAACATCATACTTTACATATCACCCTATCACACCGTCTATGGAGCCGTCTGTCTGCAGGTTTTCCCTAGAGAGTGGTGCTACGTATTTGTAAAACCAATATATGGAAAACTCAAAATCCAGGGGCCCTAACAGAGGTTTCAACACTGTCGTCTTGATCTACGTGGACTGGGTGTCCCACTCACTGAAATTCACATGTCTCTGGGTGTGTCTGGTGAACCTATAGGGACAGGATGCAGGAATCTATTTGCAGTTTTGGAGAAGTGAGCCCAGGGGACAAGCATAGGGAGGAAGGGAGGACATCCTTGTGTCTGTCTGAGACTGTCCTGTTGGTCTGGCCCCTTGGTGGTGAGTGAGAACCTGAAGGCAGGAAAAGCTATGGGCATGAGCTGAGGATACAGGATTCACGGAGGACTTGGTGAGACTCCAGGGCACATGGAACTTGTTTTAGAGCAAATACAGTCCTGAAAACCAGATCCCAAAGGTGTCTAAGTGAGACGGTGTGTGTGTGTGTGTGTGTGTGTGTGTGTGTGTGTGTGTGTATGTGTGTGACTGTGAGTGTTGTGCATGTGCCCATGGGTGTGTGCAGGGCTAAAGTCCTACACTAGCAGGTAGAGCAAGGGCAAGGAATTATGGGTTACCACCAACAGCCTGGCTTGGTCTGAACCTACTGGCTTGTGAGGCCAGAAGACATTTCAGTCAGAGACCAGTCCCCTACCCCAACACCCCAAAAACCCAGAACCCTGCCAGGAATTTCAGACAGAGGTGAATTCTTTAGAAAGAGTTTTATTGGGGGGTTAATTGAAACTGCACATATATGAATTGTACAATTTGATATGTTTTGACATGCCTGCACCTGTAAAACCACAATCACACAAGTGCCCCTTTGTAATCCTCACTCTGCCCCTCCCCTGACAATCTGCTTTCTGTCACTGTATATTAGTTTGCATTTTACAGAAATTTATATAAAATAAATGGAATCAAGCAGTAAATACTCTTTAAAAATTGTGGTTAAAAACATATAACACAGGGCTTCCCTGGTGGCGCAGTGGTTGAGAGTCCGCCTGCCGATACAGGGGACGCGGGTTCGTGCCCCGGTCCGGGAATTTCCCACATGCCGCGGAGTGGCTGGGCCCGTGAGCCATGGCCACTGAGCCTGCGCCTCTGGAGCCTGTGCTCTGCAACGGGAGAGGCCACAGCAGTGAGAGGCCCGCGTACCGCAAAAACAAAAAAAAAACAAAAAAAAAACCCATAACACAAAATGCACCATTTTACCCATTTTTAAGTGTATGGTTCATAGCATTAAGTACATTCAGAATGTTCTGCGACCATCACCACCATCCATCTTCAGAACTCTTTTCATCTTGCAAAACTGAAATTTTGTACCAGTTGAACAGTAACTCACCGTTCCCTACTCCCTGCAGCCCTGACAACCCCCCATTCTACTTCATGTCTCTGATTCTGACTACTCTAAGTACCTCATATTAGTGGAATCAGACAGTATTTGTGTTTTGTGATTGGCTTATTTCATTAGCACAATGCCCTCAAGATTCATCCATGTTGCATATTGCAAAATTTTCTTCATTTTTTAAGGCTGCATAATATTCCATCGTGTATATAGACCACACCTTATTTATCCATTCATCTGTTGATGGACACTTAGGTTGCTTCCATGTTTTAGCTATTATGAATAACGCTGCCATGAACGTGGGTGTACAAATATCTTCTTGGGACCCTGCTTTCAGTTCTTTGGGGTTTATACCCAGAAGTGGGATTACTGGATCATATGTAGTTCTAATTTTTAGTTTTTTGAAACTCCATACTGTTTTCTGTAGTGACTGCACCATTTCACATTCCCACCAACAGTGCACAATTTCTCCACATTTTTGCCACTATTTGTTCTTTTTTTTTTCTTTTCTTTTAATTTTTTTGCCTGCGTTGGGTGTTTGTCACTGCACACGGGCTTTCTCTAGTTGCAGCGAGCTGGGACTACTCTTCGTTGCGGTGCATGGGCCTTCATTGCCATGGCTTCTCTTGTTGTGGAGCATGGGCTCTAGGGCGCATGTGGCCTTCAGTATTTGTGGCGTGCATGCTCAGTAGTTGTGGCTCACAGGCTCTAGAGCGTAGGTTCCATAGTTGTGGTGCACGGGCTTCGTTGCTCCGCGGCATGTGGGATCTTCCCAGACCAGGGAACCCGTGAACCCATGTCCCTTGCAGTGGCAGGTGGATTCTTAATCACTGCACCACCAGGGAAGTCCCATTTTTCTGTTTTTTTAATAATAGCCATCCTGATGGGTGTGAGGTGGCATCCCATTGTAGTGTTAATTTGCATTTCCCTAAGATAAGGGATGTTGAATATCCGGGAATATACTTATGGCTGATTCTGGAGGAAACTATTGCTGCCATAGAAATCAATGCTGTTGTAACTGCAAAAAATTTGGAAGCCTATAGTGGCAGTCAACTACTGTTCTCTTTACCAAGGCTGCCAAAGGCTGCTGGAGCCTACAGCCATCTCTCGCTGATGTAGATGCTGCTAAAAGCAGAAAGGAAGGTTTATGGCTTCTCTTTTTTCATCTGCCTTCCAAATTCTTCTTAGGACTTCCCACTGGCCACCTAGCCCATGGCTGGGGCAAGAGCATCTGGGAAGTGTAATTTGCAAGGACCCAGCCCCTGACAGTCGGGAACAGGGCGTGGAAGGACAGGAAGTCATCACATATCTGCTGCTGCATCTTTTACTTCTTTGCTGATTAATGGTATTTACCTGCACAATTAATCACTTTGCTCTAAAGCATTTACTCCACTGAAGATTTCAAACACATTATACCTTCTCTTATTAGGGTCTATTCTGTCAAGGTAATCTGAAGAGCTTAAGCCAGATTTTCTCTACCGAGTCTGCTAATGGAAAACACCTAGCCATCCACCTTGCCTGACTGCTTGAAGGTAGTTATTAGCCTTTTTTTTTTTTTTCCAGATGGAATATTCTCTTAACCTACCCTCGTGTCAGTAGGATAACATCATATAACTAGGATAACTTATTGTAGGATAAGAGGTCATGGGTTTTGCATGGCACTCCTTCAGAGGAGGAATGGAATGACAAAGGGACTGGCTTTGAAAATCTCAGCAGCTCTCTCTTTCTGATTCCTGACTAGCTGGAAAGCACAGTCCGCTAGGAACATCCCCGTGTGAGGCCATATTTTTGGAAAGCCTTCAGGGACACCTTAAATTAAGTCCAGTCATTCTCTGAAGATGAGTAAGGGAGTAGTCAAATTAGTGCAGAGAATTGATGCCATTTTCTCTGATATACTTGTTCACCTCCTGGAGGGAGAATTTTTTTAGATAACATTTGTGGGACAGAAAACATGTACTTACTTGAAAGTCTGCTTAAATGTCATATGCTTATGTATACGTATAGCTGATTCACTTTGTGATAACAGCAGAAACGAACACACCATTGTAAAGCAATTACACTCCAATAAAGATGTTAAAAAAATAAAAGGAGAATATTAAAAAAAAAATGTCCTATGCTAATTCTTGTCCCATTTTCCACTGAAAATATTTTGATACCGATATGACTGTATAAGCCAAATTTGGGGGAGGTGCATGTAGGGTGGATGATTGTTATGGGATGTTGATACAGCTGCTCTAATGAGGGCAAAGGTCACAGTGGCCTAAAGGGGAGGGTATTTCTTTTTTTTTTTTTTTTGATAGTTATAACTGTTATAAATATCACATCTGCATTTTATTTTTTTTAAAAACTTTTTATTTTATATTGGAGTATAGTTGATTAACAGTGTTGTGTTAGTTTCAGGTGTACAGCAAAGTGATTCAGTTATACATACACATATATCTATTTTTCAAGTTCTTTTCCCATTTGGGTTGTTACAGAATATTGAGCAGTGTTCTCTGTGCTATACAGTAGGACCTTGTTGGTTTTTTTTTTTTTTTTTTTTTTTTTTTTTTTTTTTTTTTTTTTTTTTTTTTT
>RJWK010034523.1:0-22624 GCA_004363435.1 Platanista minor | reverse complement strand
AAAAAAAAAAAAAAAAAAAAAAAGAATAAGTTTAATCAGAGAAGTGAGAAAATGCAGAGACAAAGGAAAGCAGTCCAACAGGACAAAATAATAATAGTTGAGTCACTAAGCAAAGTCAAGGACCTTGAGCTCCTCCTCAAGGGCTAGAGATCATATTCTGAGCCACGTCCTGGGAGCTGTCTTGTAGATACTGAAACCCCCGCCAGGTGGAAGAAGTTAACTACACGATGAGCAGATGGTAGCCACGACAAAAACTGCCACAATTCTGAGAACCGGCCTCAAAGAAATGGGAAAAAACCAACCCTGGAACTGAAGAGTAACTGTACTTAAAACAGTCAAGATGAGCATGAGCAATTTCAAAATGACTGTCAGAGCTGACTGTGCTGTTTCTGCATGTAGCCCCCTCCCTCCTCCTCTACACCCCTGAAATTCCCCTTTGAAAGCTCTTGCTCACTGATGGTCAGTGGGGAGTAAGCCTTTGTACAGGAGTCCACCCTCTGACCCAGCTGCCAGCCTCTGGAATAAAGCAAACTTTCCTTTCCACCAATCTTGCCTCTCAAGTATTGGTTTTCGAGTGGCCAGCAGCTGGACCCGACTTTCAGTAACAAAACCGTAAATAGGATAAAACGGCAACAACAGCAATAATAATAATATCTTAGTTTTGGATAAAAAACTTCAGTTTGAGCAACATTTTTATACAAATTATCGCATTTATCACGTTTCATATAACCCCATGTGATATATAACAGGCAGTATACCTCCGTTACATTAAAGGGGAAAACATGTAACCAAGTGACTTCCCCAATGTAAAGCATGCAAGAAGGTGGCAAATTCAGGGCTCAGAAAGATTCCTATGTGTTCAGGCACCGCTTCCATGAAGCTACAAACATGGATAAGACGTCACTCCTTCCCTGAAGAAGTTCACGATCTGGTGGTGGATGCAGAGGTGTAAACCAACACGTGCAACGGGCCCCAGAGATATGGAGGTGGTCGCTCCAGAAAGGAGAAGCCCACCACCAGCAAGAGGGGACAGGGAAGACTTGGCCAGTGAGGCCACGTTTGGGTTGCTTCTTTGAAGAATGGAAAGATTATAGGTAGAGCAGGGAAGAGGGGAAGGATGGGAGGAAGTGGCTCCAAAGGAAGAAGAAGTGTGGGCAAAGCTCCAGAGACCCTGAAGCACTGAAGGTGTGCGTGCGTGTGAAGGATGTAGAAGGTTTCTGGAAAACAGGCGGGGCTAGGTGACAAAGGGCATCGCGTGCACCCAGAGGAGATTTGACTTTATCTTACAGCCAATGGGCAGCCACTGTTGGTTTTAACCAGGAGAAAGACAGGAGCAAACTTGAATTTGGAACTATTTTGACAGTAGAGAGGAGATGAACTTCTTTTTTTTTTTAATATTTACTTATTTTCCTTATTTTTCTGGCTGTGTCGGGTCTTAGTTGTGGCACAGGGGATCTTTCGTTACGGCACGCAGTCTCTTTGTTGCAGCACTTGGGCTTCTCTCTAGTTGTGGTGTGCGGGTTTTCTCTCTCTAGTTGTGACACGCGGGCTCCAGGACACGTGGGCTCTGTAGTTGTGGCACGTGGGCTCTGTAGTTGTGGCACGCAGGCTTAGTTGCTCCGTGGCATGTAGGATCTTAGTTCCCCGACCAGGGATCAGACCCGTGTCCCCTGCATCGGAAGGCAGATTCTTTACCACTGGACCACCAGGGAAGTCCCAAGAGGAGATGGACTTCTAAGGGAGGAGATTGTTGGCAAGAAAGCCCAGGCAGGATATGATTCTGGCCTAAACTAAGGCAAGGACCATGGAACTTGAGGAGAAGGGATATATTCTTTTTAATTTTTAGGAAGATTTTTAAATTTTTACTATAGGGGATTTTTTTTGTTTTGTTTTGTTTTTTTTTTTTTTTTTTTTTTTTTTTTTTTTTTTTTTTTTTTTTTTTTTTTTTTTTTTGCGGTACGCAGGCCTCTCACTGCTGCGGCCTCTCCCGCTGCAGAGCACAGGCTCCGGACGCGCAGGCTCAGCGGCCATGGCTCACGGGCCCAGCCGCTCCGCGGCACGTGGGATCTTCCCGGACCGGGGCACGAACCCACGTCCCCTGCACCGGCAGGTGGACTCCCAACCACTGCGCCACCAGAGAAGCCCAATAGGGGATATTTTTGAGAGATCTTTCTAGTGGAAAAATAGATGGTCTGGTAATTATTTGGATATAGGTAGTGAGAGAAAGAAATCAGGAAAGATTCGAGGTTTTCAGCTCATAAATGTTGGAGGATGGTAATAATTTTAACTTAAGAAGAAGAAAAAAGCAGATGGGCCAGGGAGTGAAGAGGAGGAATTGGGAAGAGAAGGTAATACATTTGGTTTGAGCAATTCTTTACAACTTATGAAAGAAATATCTATTGGAATTTATTTATTTATCTATTCGAAGAGTTTATTTATTGGAAGAGTATATGTTAAGACATTGTTACAGGTTCTACAGTGCTTGGCACATAGTAGGATTCGATAAATATTTGCTGAATGAGCAGAGAGTCAACAGTAATTATTGAATGAAAGAATACTAAATAGTCATTTTGACAAACAGATAAAAACCAGCTGAAAATGAGCTGCTGTCAGTTACACAAAGCTTGTTGTCAAGAGCAGCAATTCACAATTTAAAAATAAAATTACCCAAGTTGTCTAAACAGGATATAACTCATAATTTACTTGCACTAAGCCAAACTGGCCTTTTCATAAGTGCTAATAATAATAGTCTTGCCAGTTTCAGAGATTCTTACCTGTTAAGTCTTAAATTCAGGACCCTGTAAACCAGCTTCTGCTGTATGAAGTCAGATAATAAATGTTTAAAAATCCAGACATATGAACAGATCCTATGCCATAGATGGATCATAAGTCATTCTTTCCCTCTTAGTCTCTCTCCATAAAGACTTTAGAAGTCAAAAACTGGTCTATAAATATCAAAAGTCTAAATACACTGCATTCTCGCCTCCCCAGTAAGTCAAGAAGATTTGCAAACTGAGTCAAGAGCTTTGGCACCCTTGAAGCACAACCATGAACACGTCGGTAACTCGAGGTAAAACACCCAGATGAAACCAGCTCAAAATCAGAACAACCTGATGACATAACCAGAACAGCTGTGTCATCAAAAGCTAAAACGGCTTCATAAAACTATAGTATAGAATTTATTGGCAGTTATGGGCACCCCTGAATAAATTGTAGAAATATGGTTAAGTCTTCAACTCCAATAGAGAGGACATCAACTCATATCTCTTGCTGTTTTCATTAAAATAGCTATTCTGTATATAATTTACCTATTTTATTGAAATGCTATATAGTTTTGAATGAAACCATGCCAGTAAGATGACTTTAGGCTAAAATGTTACTAAGCTTGGAAGAGTTTGAGGTGAGAACACCCTGGGCCCTAGTGCTCATTGAATGATGGAGCCCTCCTCCCTGGGCTACTATTTCAGTTCCCCAGGGAACCTGCCCGGGGCTTTCTTCAGGTGGGGAGCCCTGAGGTTTTCCAAAACACTTGTCTCTGAATCCATTGAAAGCATGTACTCAAGAAATAAAGTCCGGAAGTAATCAGGGTATAACAATAACAGGTTAACTGATCTGCATGTGTGTGGAAGGGCAACTTGGATAAAATGGGAGAGAAAATTCTGTTTAGAGATTGGAAATGAAATTTTATTTGGAGAAGTAAAATCTTCAGCACATTGGATGTATATACAAGAATATTAATTGCAGCATTGTATACAGCCTCAGATAACCGGAAGCAAAGAAAATGACCATTGATAGGAAAATGAATAGAATATAGTACATCTACAGAATATTATGCAGCCAGTATGAAGAATTAATTAGAGTATATCAGTTGACTTAGTGATATTTCTAGGAAGTACTGTCACTTGAGTCAAGGTATAAAAACATGTATAACCTAAAAGCTGTGTGTACTGTATACAAATATCCCTTTCTCTCCAAATCCTCTTCTTCTTGAGTTCAGATAACAAGTTCAGATAATGAGATTTCATATAGTGAAGGATACCTGTATATGTATATGTGTATATATTTACATCTATAAATCAACAAACAGCATTATGAGATCCCACATTTTTGCATTTATAAAAATATCTGTGTAAATACATATAATAAATTTCTATATTCAATTTTTAAAAAGAAGAAATGAAACAGATGAATTGTTTACATTTTATCATTTGTTTTCTTCTGGTATTTTCATTCCTGTAAAATAAATTCTATCTACACTTTGTGTAGATAATGTTTGAAATATTACACGTATGGGGCTTCCCTGGTGGCGCAGTGGTTGAGAGTCCACCTGCCGATGCGGGGAACGCGGGTTCGTGCCCCGGTCCGGGAGGATCCCGCGTGCCGCACAGCGGCTGGGCCCGTGAGCCATGGCCGCTGGGCCTGCGCGTCCGGAGCCTGTGCTCCGCAGCGGGAGAGGCCACAACAGCGAGAGGCCCGCGTACCGCCAAAAAAAAAAAAAAAAAAAAAAAAAAGGAAGACTGTATTAAAACATATGCAGTGGAAACTAATCCAGGGAGCACACAGACGTACTGGCAGCTACTTGCCTATAACCAGGCCAAGGATAAAGCATAATCAGGGAAAAGTGACCAAACCCATTTCATACTGGAAGGTGGGACCAACTGGAAAGAGCAGCCCTGCCTCTTATACATTTGCTCTTGGAAAGTTCATGTGAGGCTCTGGTGCAGTTTTCCATCGTGATGAATCTGCAGGACTGGTGCTCCCACTCTCACTTACAGCACTGATACATTTGGGTGTATGGTTCCAGGATTCACTTCGTCACTTTCTGCAGACATGGCCCACAGAGCAATCCTTTCCAGGCTCTGATCCTCTTTCTTGAGGACCCTTCTCTGGCCTGTGCCTCCCTGTGGGTTCTCCCTAGAGCTCCGAGCCATTCCACCCTCAGCCCATGGCTTCCATTTTTTAAAAGGTCTTGAATGAAGTGAAATGTGATTAGTTACTGGGAATGAGCTAACTATGTGCACAATTCAATAACCTTTGTCATTGATGAAATAAAGGAATAAAGCTAATTTTCTCCAAATTTTGATGCAATAATAGCCCATTTTTTTCTATGAAAAAAATGTGTTCTATGAAAAACACAGAACTTAAATTGCTTCATCTTCATAGTGTCTTTTCAAGAAACATCATCCACCATGAACTTGAGGACTGCCTGCAGGCAGTAGAGTGGGAAGGTTAGGAGCGCCGACTGGGATTTGCATCCAAATCTGAAACTCAGTAGCCATGGGATTTCCGGCAAGTTACGTAAACTCTTCCTGCCTCAGTTTCCTCATCTAAAAGAGGGATAGTAATATTGCCGACTTCATAGGGCTGTTGTAAAGATTGAGTAAGAAAATGATCACTCAGAATGATGATTGGTAAATGAGAGCTCTTAATAATTCATTAACAGTAAACCTGTAGTAAGGAAAATGTGACAAGTCTGCCTGAAACCAACAGAAGTCTCCCCATTTCTACAGCCATGAAGGTACTGTCTTGCAAGAGGTACAGAGATACGCCTTCATAAACTGTCTACCCAAACCAAACTTATTCCAGTCCTTTGAAAATGCTCCAGGCTTTGCTGCCCTTCCACACAGAGTCTGTCTTCCACCTGCAATTTCCCCTCTTCTCGAGGCCAGACTCAAATATCACACCATATGTGATGACTTCTTGGAGACGCCAGGCAGAGGGATTCTCTTCCAGCTCACATGGTCTTTGTTCTCTTCTGCATCCATGTAGCATTCATCTTGCCATGCTGTTTACACGATGATTTATGAGTTAGATCTTACTGCTCATGCTTGAGGGCAAGCACCCTAAAAACACGTACATTTTGTTTTTCCTCATAAAATCTTGTTCAATAAATGTATGCTGCTGCATCATTTATTAAATATCCCATTCGGGCTGGCCAACAAGCAAGCGTAGTAAACCATGTATGCACTGGGAGTTGGCAGGAGAGTTTAAAATGCCAATTTATGATTAAAAAAAAAATCTTCACAAAATAATTAAAGTCTCACCGGAGCTTATTATCATTCCCTGTTTTGTTTCCACCTTGAAAATAATTACAAAAGATGCTAAAAATTTGTGACACCTTTTCTTTAGTGTCTCTTTGCATCTGCAGCGCAAGGTAGAGTAGATGTGTTCCGGAAGCTACTATTTTGCTCTCTGTCTGCAATGGGACCCCACACATTTGTGCTGGCTGCCCTGCTCCAGTCCTGGGGCACCTGCTTTGCCTTGTCTGCTTTCTAGTTTCAGTTTGTTTCGTGAATCCCACTTGACTTCCGCCTGGGGAAAAGAACATTAATTCTGAGCATTTATTAGGCACTTAGTACATACCAACTACTCCATTCAGTGTTTTACAACCAGCAGTGTGCTGGTAAGGATTTAACAGGTGCAGGGGGCGGGGCGGGGGCGGGGGCGGGGGGGTGGGGGGCTGCCCTGACTTGAAGAATTTGCCAATTTCCAGGGTGTAAATGCAGCCAGTTCTGCTCGGATGCTTTTGCTCCGACGCTTGAGGATTTGTCCCAGCGTGATTGATATGTTAGGGAACAACTTGAGCATAACGTGAATTTCAGCTTGCTCACGTGTGTTTCTTCCCTGAGAACCCAGGTGACAGAAGCAGGAGCACACAAATGGCACACGCGCTCGGGTCACCGGGACGACGAGCCACACCCACCACAGCTGGTGGTACCCTTTCTGTCTGGTTTCAGAAGACCCTCCTGCCAGCACTTCTGTATAACATCGGCTGCACTCCTTCCCCCTCGGAGCTCTGGGCCCTCCCTGTCCTCAATTTCCCCTGTACTCTCCCCTATTTTGTATTTTTCCCTCTGTTTCCTGTTCTTTCGCTCGTGGGGTCTTTTTTCTCTCTCCCCCTCTCTTATTCTCTTCCCGTTGCAGACAGGGTGCTGGGCATGGCGCCCAGCACTGTAAGCACTCACTTCCACAAGCAAACTTCAGACCTTATCAAGGTGACCTTTCCGAAGTGACACTTTTATCACAGTATCCACACATTTCTTAACCAGTTAACATGTACAAACTGTGCTGCCATTTTTATTGAACTACTATCTTTCTATTATGTGTCACTAAAAATTTTTGAGTGTTGTGGCCCTGACTGCATTTTACTCTAAGTCCCATGGTTTTTAATGCACAATTTTGCCAATGGGTTGAATTTGAGGAATGCAGACATCACGTGACAGCAAAAGTAACTGCCCACTCCCCTTGGAAGAGCTGGTTGTGTGTGTATATCTCTCCCCAACTCTGCATTAATGACGTCACAGTGGTACCTGAAACCCACCAGTGGGAGTGTGTTTGGGGCGTGGGACTCAATAATTTATGTCTCTATCATTCCCAGGAGACACTGATGCTGCTGGTGCAGACTTCGAGGACCACTGCCTGAGGGTCAGACCCCCCCTGTTCCTCTCCTTTGCGGGAGCCAGGAGCCACACCACCCCTGCCCTCCTCCTACCCTCACAGGGTGAGAGGAATTGAGGAAGGCCCAGTGGAAGCCCCATCTGTGGTGTCTACACTGGTGGATTCACCGCCTGGGAAGACTGGGCCGCACTCCTCTGCTTACGGAGCAGGGAGCAGTGACCCTCCCCTCCTCCCTGGCCTTGGCGAGCTGGCCTTGGAGTCATCTCCGTTTGGATCTACATCCACGCTCCACAGGCCACCAGCTTATGAGCTGCGGGACCTTGTGCAGATCAATGAAATTTCCCAGTTTCAAGTTTTTTCATCTGTAGAGTGGGGATGATAGTACCTTGCTTGAAGTATTGTTGTGAAAATAAATTGGTATCTGATCCCCTAGTTACAAGGTTGGGTAGGAAAGCAGAAGTCCTTGTAACACGATTTTCCGGAAGGAATTGAATACCTAAGGAAGTGAGTCCTCACTCAAGCCTTCCCCACTCCACAGGAACGTGTATCCCAGACCATCTCATCAATACCTTTGCTTCTCAGTCTTTGTTACTTTTGCTAATGGATACCGTTAAGACAGAATTCAATGCCAATGGATTGCAAAACGAAACTGCAATTCTTTCAAGAGCTGGAAGATTTCAGGAAGCCTGTGAGTCGTGTGAGAGATGTGCCCTAACCATAACGCTCCATGGACAGGGTGAAAGCTGACAGTCAGACCAGATGAGGGAAGAGAGAATCAACAAGGCTGACGATAGGGTAGGGTCCTCAAACAACATGATTTGAATATCAAAGTATGATGAACAGTCCAGTCCTTGATAAAAAAACTATTTTTACCAAAATGACCCTATATGAATGCTGAGAAAGTCGATGTTATAAAATTTTTATTTTTTGTAGTTATCTGTTGAGTTCCAACATCATTCTGGCTGTTTTTTTGTTGTTGTTGTTGTTGATAGGAAGTAAAAATGACTTAGGGGAAAAAAATGGGAAAATAAAAATATAAAATATTATATAATTATAGAATAATAATAAGGGCTAAAATATGAGGAAGAATAAGAATGTTGGTGTAAGAGATTTCTTTAAAAAATATTATTTTGCATGAATCTAGTCCAATCTCTTCTTTTTCCTTTATCGTTGTTAAGCTGGACTTCCTTATTGTTATATTATCTCCCTTAAAAAGTGAAGTTAGACTGACTTATAAAGTATGGCCAATTTCTAGAATTTAAAACATGCTCTATGATCTGAGTAGGAGAACCCAGAGAATGCTTCAATAGTTATCCTTACACACACAAAAGTACAATCTTTGCCAACTGTTTTAACAGGCTTATGTGGTTTGATATTAAGTTTTTAATCCAACATAATTCACTCACAGTCACATGGTTTATAGTTTTTTTTACCATTTTCAGTTTGCACACCAAGCGCTTCTGCAGTCTTTGTCTTATGCTTTCTGTCGAGAGGATGAGAGATGAGCTTGCTTTCTGGCAATTTTGTCTTAAGGTGGGAGCATCACCTACCTGGTTCTGCATTTGTCGGTGCCCTAGAAAGGACATCCTGACAAAAGCTGTGGTTCTTCAAAGCCTTCCCACGGGTGGTTCCTTCTGCTTAGCACCTTCCTTTTTTTTGCACGCAGAGAGAGCTCTTTCTGTAAGTGGGCATTCATGAAGACTCCCAATACCTAGGAAGAGCAGATCCATCTGGAATGCAAAAAGGGGCCTTTTGAGTCAGGAAGACAGCAGCCAGCCTGGAAGTGGTCATGAGAGCAAATTTAAACTGTACCAGTCTTCAGCTGAACCTGGGAAGTCCAAAGCACCGAAAAACAGGAAATCCGTATTAAAGGATGATTCACAGCCTGATCTAGTTAAATCCTCAGACGTGAAGCAGACCACACAGTAAACGAAACCAATGGCAAAAATTCAATGAAATAATGTAAAACTGGAGTACAAGTTGGGAGATCTGGTCTCTTATCCAGATTTGAGAAAGTATTTGTGTCCTTTTTGGAAAGTTACTGATTTCTTTGTACATTATTTGCTCATATAAGTTCGAATGATGTAAGATGTGGGTTATCTTTGGCTCAAACATGTCACATCATTGTATATGCCTTCAAGCTCTAAAGGTCAGTTTATGGGAGGGACCAAAGCCCTACAGGCCTTTCTCAAGACCGACATAAGTGACACTCACTGTTTCGTGGTGTCCCATCAGCTGGCGAAGGATCTGAAAAACCACTTCTGAACTGACACAGAATCACACTAGACTCACCAGCTCTGTAAAGTAACAAATTAGATCACAAGCAACAGAACAAATGTCAATATCCTGACTCTGTTTCTGAACTTATTTTATGTCTTCTAGTAGGGTATTACCTTTGTACTCTTTTCCCCTTTAAGGCTTTGCAGAACTTCAATTTAGGATGAATAGCTAGATCAAACTTGGTCCTATCCAGACTGAGACCCCCTCCTCGGGACACTCTCTGACCTACTGGCTGCTGCTCTGGTTCACATCTTCAGTATCTCGCCGCTGAAGTGCCTCCGCTTGCTTGGTTCCCACCAGCAGTTGGCTGCTATTCCAACTGATTCCATGAGCGATGCGAAATTACTCTTCCTGGAACCTCACCCACATGTGCATGATGTGAAATACCAACTCCTGACCCTCAGGTTCAAGGTCCTCTTCAATGGCTCCGATCCTCCTTTTTGGTTTGGTCTCCTCCCAACACCACTTCTTCCATTTACAGAGGTCTGATCACCCCCCTTCAGCAGTGTCCTCCACCTGCTGTTTCTTCTGGTTTAATTTCCAACTCTCCACAACTCTGAGTCTTTCAGATCCAGGTCAAGTCATTGCCTTCTGCATGCAAGTGGTGATCTTGCTTTCCTTTAATAAAGGATGCTTGATCCATTTACTCACTCAACAAACTTTTATCGCAGAGCTACAGTGTGCCAGGCACCGTTCAAGCTAGAGAGTCAAAACTCCTCAATTGGCATTTTATCACACACTTGCTCTAATAATTTATAATAAAGAGTTAACCTTCATCAACAATGTACTGCTCCCAGCAGTGTGTTAAGTACTTCCCGACGTGTATTATTTCCTTTTCCCAGTAACCTTCTGAAGTGGGGACTGGTATCCTCCATTTCTTAGACAAAGCAGCGAGGCACAGAGAAATTGAATGATTTTCCCAGCCGGGATTCACAGTTGGCTTTCCGGCTCCAGAACCCCCCTCTTAGCCACTATCCTGCTTGGTCTCTCCCCATGTGGCCATCACTGCCCCTGCCATGGGCTGCCTGGCACCATTTTTAGTCTTTCGCTTGTGCATATCCTGTCTCTCCCCAACTTTAATAAATGCCGTGTCTCTCAACGAGCATAACAGCACAGCATCTAGGGCAGCCGGGTTCACCCGATCATGATGAGATTTTGCCGGAATTCCACGTTGGAATCATGGTAATAAGTGTATGACATGAACTGCTTATGTTTTATAGTATGTGGGGAAAACACCGGGAAACCGTACAGCTCCTCAGTTTTACCTACACTTCCCACCTCCCCTGAAACTTGCCACCTCTATCAAGCTTGTCTTTCAGTGTTACTAATACAAGAAAACGTGCGACATTTTTGCCTTAGGTTTTCATTCTGTCTTCTTAAAGAAATAAGGAAAAGTCACCAGAAGACTAAAAGATTTGGGAGCGGCAGGAAACCACACCCCTCTAGCCCCACCCCAGCAGGACAGCCCGGTGTGGACTTGGGTCTGCGGCTGCCTTGAATTATCTCGCCCGTGTCCCCCAAGGCCACGAGGCCCAAAAACGCGGCACCACTCGCTTTGCTAAGGAAAACTTTTCTGTGTGTTTCCTTGGCCACTTTTTATTTTTATAAGAGCAAAAGGTGGCCCCAGCACATTCCTAACCCAGAGTTGTGGGTTTCCCAACACCTCTCCTAACTATGAAACAGCCGAGCAGCCTCTCTCTCCTGGCCGCCTCAATATTATATTTCAAATCCAGCATTAGGGGAAATTATGAACCGAAACAGAGAGACCTGAAAAATGAAAAATCTGTTTTTTTGAAGTTGCTGCTGAGCTACCATTTTGGCGTTCACTGAAACTTTCTAACTGAACTTTATATGCTAGGCTTGGCTCCATGGCTTGCTCTGCGACTTTGAGCCTTTTTTCTCTCTGTTCTCACAGAAGTGCTTTTAAACCACTTACTTAATAGCTCTCCCAACTTACCCCTTACAACATTCAATGATGAAATATTAATTTCTAAAATACTTCTTCAAGAGGTAGGAAAAGGAAATTTGTTTCTTTGTTAGCAGTTTATTATTTTCTTAAATTAATACACTTTTTTTGGAGCAGTTTACAGAAAATTGAGCAGGAAGTACAGAGAGTTCCATTACATCCCCTCCTGCCCAGGACTTGGGTTCCCTGTTATTAACACTTTGCATTGATGTGGCACATGTGTTACAGTTGATGAACCAATATTAATACACTGTTATTAACTTAGGTCCATTGGGGGTCACTCTTGGCGTTGTACATTCTATGGGTTTTATCAAATGAGTATGTCATGTATCCACCATTACAGTATCATATATAGCAAAACCACGTACAGAGTGGTTTTACTGCCCGCAAAATCCTATGTCCCCTCTGTCCATCCCTCCCTCCCTCTTAACCCCTGGAAACCACTGATCTTTGTGCTGCGTCCATAGTTTTGCCTTTTCCTCAGTGTCATACGGTTGATGCCATACAGTATGTAGTCTTTTCAGGCTGGCTTCTTTCACTTAGTCATATGCATTTAAGGTTCCTCCATGTCTTTTCCTGACTTGATGGCTCATTTATTTTTAGTGCTGAATAATATTCTACTGTCTGGATGCACCACAGTTTATTTATCCATCACCTACTGAAGGACATCCTGGTTGCTTCTATAGTGTTTTTGGCTGTTGTAAATAAAAACACTAAAAACATCCATGTGCAGGTTTTTGTATGGAGAGAAGGAAATTTTTGAATTACATGTTTAAAAATAAAAGTATTACAGCAGATGCCACGTCCAACATTATTACTATTGTGATTACTGATGTTATTAAGATTGTGTTAGCAAACCTGGAGCCAAAAGCAGTGGTAATTTGACAGTTGAAGCATATTTTCTAGAACGTCCACATCCACAGGGATGCTTGATTTGCTTCTAGATATTCAGGGCTTAACATCTCCCTGTTAGGAAGCCTTTGGCTCCCAAGGAAGAAGAAAAGCCACCGTGCATCAGGTAGGAGCACACTCTGAAGCAACAGAAAACCCAGCTCTCAGAGCCTGCACAACGGGGCTTTGTTTCTCTGCGATAAGAGGAGGGGAGGGCGGCAGCCGCCGGTGTGGTCCTCAGACTCCTGGTCTCCCCATCCTCCCTCCCACCGTCAGTGTTGACAGCATCTCTGCCACCTTCGTCCCTGTCGGCTCATGGTTGCCGGGTGGGTGTGGCAGCATTCAAGCCGGGCAGACAGGAAGGGGCAGCGCCAGCATGGCCTTTACAAGGAAGCACCCGGTGTCCCTGCAGCTTCTATGTGAGTTTCTTTGGTTTGTATCTCACTGGCCAGGCAGTGTCCCATGGCCACTTTTGGACCCAAGGGAGGCTCCGAGGCAAGCATTCAGTTCTTCACAGCTCTGTGGTGGAGGAGATCAAGGGGAAGGACAATGGGACTCGTTATCAGATTCGCTAACCCCACAGATGAATAAATAGCCAACAACAGCAGCAAACACACTCAACACAGCTCCCACTGGGCTCTGTCTAAGCATCTCGGATCTCCTCGCTGCTCGTGGGGAGACCTGGCTGGAAAGAGATGCTCAGATGGGCTGCCGTGCTCCATGACATCTCCTGGTGGCTACCACAGTCCTGTTTTCCATCACTGCTCAGCAATACGTGCACTGAACGTGCCTGGACAAACCGACCTCCTGTTTGACTAGTAGCTTGGCGCGTACCAGACCCAAGTTTCCCACCTCCTGATGTTGAAGATCAGGCTCTGAACACAGGGCTGGAAGCACAGAGAGCATAGAAGAGGCAAAAAGTTCACTTTCATGGCATTTCTCATTTATTTGCCACTTCCATTGCTTTGATTTAGGCCTCGTAATCCCTAACTTAGATCTTTGCGATGACTTCAGAATTGACTCCCTCTGCCAGTCCCCCCACTTTCAATTCATTTCTCCCAGGGTTTTGAGCTGAGTTTTCCTGAAACACAAAAGAGATCAGTCCCTCACCTGCTCACACACCTTTGCTGCCTCCCCACCGCCTGCCAGGTGCAGTCCTGATGCCCTGGCCTGACGTTCAGCATCTTTACACTCTGCCTCCATCTCTCCATCCCCAGTCTGGCTACACGCCCTGCCCCTGAGCCTCCACTCATGCTGTTCCCTCCGCCTGTACTGTGTTCTTCTCATAAAAATCCAGGATTTCAATGCACAAAGCATAGAAAACCAAACACTAATCCACATTAGAAAACTCTAATATAAGACACATATCAAAGCATTTTTAAATGTGAGTACAAGAGTCATTTCTCAGTATAGATGTGTTTTTAAAATATGGACAAGGAAAAAGAACTACAGAAGACCAGAGAATTTAAAGACTCTGTATCCTAAAAAAAAAATCAATAACCTGGTAGAGTAATAATGTGTAGTGCAAACAAGGTACTACAACAAATAAAAATGGAAAAGCTGCCAATTCCTGAGCTATATGTTGATAGGTTACATAACAGTATACACTTTCATTCATACGAAAAATTTTAAAGCTCATAGAGAAGTGCATATTGTTTATACTCCTTTGTTACAATTTGTGAGCATATTCCTTAATCTTTTGGGCCTCAACTGTCACATTTATAAAACGGGCATATTCATAAACTGAACAGAAGATAGGGAGAGAGACTAAAAAAATTGTTGGAGGTCTTTCCAGCTTTAAAATGTCCAATACTATTAGGTATTTAAAAGCAAAATAAAATAATGTCTCAAAAACTATTAGTTATTTCATAATAGTAGCCTCTTATTTCCAGCAATCTCTCCAGGCTCAGCGGCCATGGCTTACGGGCCCAGCCGCTCCGCGGCACGTGGGATCTTCCCGGACCGGGGCACGAACCCGCGTCCCCTGCATCGGCAGGTGGACTCTCAACCACTGTGCCACCAGGGAAGCCCTCTCCACATTTATTTTTAAGAGTTCAAGAGAAGGACTCAATACCCCTGGCAACTTCTCTCCATTTCACTTAGTCCTATTCTAAAACCTCTGTTTGGGTGACTTGATTCTGTGGTTTCCTGTGATTTAATTCTTTCAAGTGGTTCTACCCAGCTCCAAATTTTACTGATGTCTCTACAAATCTAACAAGAATGATGACAGTCGTACACGAAAAGCAATTTTTGTGGAATTTCAGCATGTGCAGAATTGCAAATCCTATGATAATCACTTGCAGGATCCTTTTTGTTTCTGTGAGTGAAGAAACTAACCCTTCATCCACATGTGAGGAATATTTTTAAACTTTCTGTTTAAACTGTGGCCTAGTTCACCAGAGTCTACGTCTTCTTGTGGCTCTCACTTGATTTTCAAAACATAACTGTTCATACAAGGAAGCAGTGAATTATAGGATTTTCTCTTTACATTGTTCTCTGTCCACTGAGCACATGAGAAGTCATGTCTGCTGTGGTTCAGAATGCCACCGTGTTATAGACTCAGAGGGTGAGTGGGATCTTAAGATTCTGCCGTAGACATAGGGTGGTGCGTTTTCAAATATATCTTTTCCTAAAGAGGGATTAATTGCATACGTCATGATTCAACCTCCGCCCTCTCGGAGCATTTGATGGAGTGATGCGCAGCCCGGAGGTTGATGGTAAGTCACCATCAGCCATGGAGCTGGACCAGGAGCAAGTCCAACAGCTGCCCAGCCCTGCCTTCCAGGAGGGGAGCATTTGCCAGAACAGCTCAAGGTGCAGGCATCGTGCAGCAGGCAGGATGCACAAGGGAGGCTGTCAGATGTTGGGGGTGGGAGCATTATCTCTAACGCCTTTCCCTGAAAAACTGCTTAAGGACTCATTCAAGGAACATCCATCCCTACTAATAATCGAAACTAACATTTTCCAGGTGCCCCCTCTGGCCATCACTGTGCTAAGCTCTTCACACGAATGACTTTCAGGCAATTGGACTCCAGAGCCCAGTGGGGTCTAAGCCCACACCACTTCGCTCTAGGACCCCCTATTAATTAAGGGCTTCCAGTGCCCAGGGCGCTGTGCTTGGGCTTTGAGAGGATAAAATGAGGAACGTGCGCAAGATACAGCCCCCAGCCAAGAGCTTAAAAGCTTTTGAAGGAGGAAAACATGTTCAGAGACAGATAATAACACAAAAGCAGCAACCGTCTTTTAAACAGATTTGTTCTATCTTGGTTTGAAATAGTTATTTTGGAAGGAGTCCAGGCCCACATCACCCTGGAGACACTGCAGCGCTCAGGGCCAGGCAGGGGACCAGAGTCCAAGTCTGGCACCACAGGCCTGACTCAGCTCACGTTAGCCTAGCGCCAGCTTTGGGGTAGCTCAGTAGAAAAGCATTGAAACTTGTATTTCTGATCCTTCCCATATCAGAACTCACATGGAGAGTTTCTCACTTGCAAGAGAAGCAAAAAGAAGGATTCGCTGGTTTAATGAACAGAGACCCGGCACCTCCAGGACTGTAGGCTGCATGTGCGTCTTCAAGCCAGGATCTCCCAGCATCTCATCCCTCAGCCTCACGTCACCAAAGATAGCAGGACCTACCCAGAGCGGGAGGGCTGGATATTCATGTGCACACAAGCGAAGGACAAAGTGGCCCAGAGTGAACGGGAAAAGCCAAAAGAAACTTTTGTTCTGCGGAAAGAAGTATTGACCAATAATTATCCCTTTGGCCTATGATTGAAAAAGTTTCAGCTCCCTACACATATTAATAGGGCTTTGTTTCCTGATGCCTCTCTCGTCACTTTTTCTGGAGAAATGAGAGGTGATAGCATTCATGGGATGGCTGAAAGGAAAAGGTAGAAACGCAATCTTCAGCCACAGGCACTCTTGGACCAGGCTTGGCGAGTTAGACCAGCAGCCAGGTCGGGCCACATGCGGAGTGGTGACGTGTCACAGTTACTTCTGAAGGCATCACAGAGCTTCAGGCTCAACACCTCGCCACAGGCTGTTCTTGGCAGGCATCGCCCATAGAGAACAGAGTGAAAATTTGCAATATGCTCAGTGGAGTGGGAAGCCAACGTGAGGACATTCCTAAAAAATGTTCCTCCAACCAATGGTTTCCATATTGCCGAGAAAGAAACCGTCTTCTCTCGAGCTGGGAGGAGTGCGGATGGGAGGATGGGAGAGGGGCCATTTCAAAGTTCTTGGCTTTTCCCTCTGTCTCTAATAATTTTGTGAAGAAAAAACAGTGTTTTGCCATAAAAATATAATGAGCCATTTATCCACTGCCCTCCCTATGAAACATATCACATACCATTCTATAAAGAAACACGATAATTTATGTCTAGTTTTCGCATTCACATTCAGAGACTGGCTATCTTTGGATGATTTGTGGCAATCAGCCTAGAAAATTGATTCCCTGGGTAATATTTCATCCAGAGCCTCTATTTTTTAGAGAAAAGAACACAAAGAGGGTAATGAAAGCTGTGAGAGAAGAGGACTCCCTGGAAGTAATTTGTGCTGCTCTGGGGGGGCCCCTTCTCCCCGACTCACTCCCTCCCCCACCGGGGCCACAGTAAAGCCCCTCTGCACTCTGCACTCTCTCAGCAAGGGCCATGCGGGCACCTCACAGGCTGCACTCTGAGGGCAGGTGCTGTGCATTGAACTCTGGATTCGAACCCCTGGGTCACAGCAGGTCACCGAGTTGGAAGGAAAGGCAGAGCAGGGACAGCCAAGGTGTCGGCTACACCGTAGTTACTTGGGTTCCCAGCAGGTGAAAACCCAAGCAATCCAAGGCAGTCACCTCTTTGAAATCTACAGGCAAAAGCTATCTCATTATTTTCTCTCTGTTATTGCCAAGAAATTCTTCCTTTTATCTATAAACCCTCCCTATAAATGTAACCCACTTCCTCATTATCAGACCTGCAGCAACAGGGAGCAATCTGTCCAAGTTTACCCACAGTAACTCCTGTGTCCTGTCCTCCTGAAGCCACCGGCTGCACTTAGAATCAGGGTCCCTCCAACCTGGGAGTGGCCCAGACAGCACACAACTCCTTGCTTCAGAGAGAAAAGAGGCAAAATCCAGGAGGGCAAGGAACACACAACTGAGCTGCTTCTTTCTTTTCTCGTGGGACCAAAATTCTCTACCCTCTAATCACTGGTTTTTCTATTCTTTTCATATCGTTACCAGTTTACCACTTTCCTTTTTTAAAGGTAGAGAGAAGATCTGGACATAATACCTCTGAAATAGTCGTCATTTTTAAAAACACCCAACCAATTACAGTTGAGTGATGCTAATGGAACTTACCACGAGACTAGTTGTGATTCCTCTCCCGTCGTCATCAAAAAGGTACAGAGCACTGGCGACACGCCAGCTATGGCACAAGGCCCATGGGATATAACACTTTATAAGGCCCAGCCCCTATTACCGAGCAGTGCCCAAACTTGAAGAGGACAGCCATGGAAGCAAGTAATTACTAGGTAGACGTGTAAACGCAGTACCAGCTAAAGTACTTCTTAAACAAACACTTTGTTCTGGGCACACAGGTCAACTCAGGCAATCACTGGAGGACTGTGTCAGGTAGCGTGATGATGGTGAAAAGGGTGAGGGACCTCTGCTCGAGAAACTCAAGGAGCACTTCACAACGAGAAGAAGCCACCGTGGTTACTAAGGAAAAAACTTCACCAGGCAGATGAGGAGATGGAAAGTGCAGAGGAGGGTGGTGCCAGGGCCCAGAGGTGAGAAGCACGAGTGGGTGCAAGAGGGTGGAGTGGGGGCAGTGCAAATGAAGGACCCCTTTGCCAAACTTGACCCTGAAGACCAACCACTAGTGTCTCTAGCAGGGCATCCTGTGGACGTGTTCTATTTTAGAAAGCTCTCTAGCAGAAGTGCAGAGATGGTACGGGAAGCACGTGAACCTGAGCTGGGAAACCAGCCTTCTGCGTGACACGGTGAGGGACTGAGCTGGGCCCCAGGCACGGGGAAGATGTCAGCACCCAGAGGAGAGAGATGATACTTGGGTAGGACTCACACAACTGTCAAGGAAAGGGACGGCCCAGGTTTTTGGTGGGTGACACGGTGAAGGGTGTGGCCATGCCCTCGTGGAGAGCTCGCTAGGAGAAGGAGATCTGAGCACACACAAGATAAACCGGACTTCGCCTGAGTCTGGAGTGTAAACCCAGGTATGGACGCAGCACGGCATTGAACTTGGGACTATGGGGCCCGAGGAGCTCTGGAGGCAGAACCCACAGCCCTGTCCGAAAAGGACAGGAGGGTTTTGTGGTCTAGACCCTAACCTTTCCCTGGGGTGTGACCACCGGGACACTGCGCTCCCACCCAGGACTTCGCTAGCAAGTCCTCACCTGCCTATTTCTCCGTCACTTAACACACGGCTGCACGTCGTGCTGCTCAGAAAATTGAACGTGCTGCTGACTGGGGTTTGTGCTCTTGACTCCCAGGTGTGCGTCTCCACGGAGAAGTGTCTGGGCCAGGGCCAGCCTGAGTTTGGCCTTGGACTCTAATCTGGAGCCCCGGGCTGACTCTTTGATGTGGTCCACAACCCAGCGTGCAGCTGAGGCTCCGTCGGAAGGCGGTGGTCAGTGGCGGGGCCGAGCAGCTGCCTAAGCCGCTCACGACGGGCCGAGGAAGAGGATGCTGCCGTGGCCCCTGAGTCCCTGGGGTTTGGCCTTCACTACACCAAATGTTCAGGAAACCATATTATCTGTTACGACTCACCAACCCTGCTTCATGCCATCGGATATGTGAGTTTAGGGAGACAGAGGTCCTCAGAAAACATGGTTAAACACCAACATCACGTCTTAGTCCTCCAGACCAGAGAACTACAAAGATGGGTCTTTATCTTCTAAGAAAGAGATCTAAGACGTTTGAACTTCAACGACACCTCACTTCTCAGAACCAGGTGAGTATCCGGTGGGGAAGAGGAAGGGGACGGGGAAGTACACCAGCTGCAGGAGGAGTAGAAGAGGTACCTCTTCCGTGTGCTTCAGCGTGGAGGCTTGAGAAAGTCAGCATCCCTGTGGGTTATTTTCACTCGGCTGTGGACCCTGGTTTCCTGTGTTCTTCATGGAGATGGCACTCAGACGGAGGCGGAAGACCCGTGGGAGTTAACATCACCTGCCACCCGCCCCCCACCCCGGCCATCCTCTCCTTTGCATTTTGTGCCCTCGCTGTGTTTCCCGTTGCCGTCTGAATACTTCCCTGTGTCTGGGACACCACGGGGCTTTGGGCCCCCGGAGGCTGGCGCGGTGCCCCCCCACCACACACACACAGGCCAGCACACCGAAGATGCCCAAACATAACTGGTATTGGAATCCCACTCACTTTTTCTGCTGTCACCCGGCAGAAAGTCCCCTGCTTTGCCACATGGACTCAGAAACAATTCTCTACAATTTACCAGACCTTTACTAAGTCTTTGGTACGATTTCGCAAGGCATTGTAGCCAGGGGAAGATGGGAGGATAAAAAACAGTCATGTCCCTGGCCTCACGGTGCAGGAATTAGGTAAAGTGTGTGCCAGGTGCTACATAATAATGTACCTATTTGTTTCATTATAGTTATTCATGTTCTCCTGATTTTATGCCAAAAGGGATTTCACACAGCTTACAGATATACACCCAACCAACAGAGCAAAATAAAATAAAATAAATAGATGAGAAAGACTAAACGGTGGAGAATGCGGAGGAAGTAGAAGAGGAGAAAGGCAGTGAGGCCCGTGCACTAAAGAGTCGCCGTAAAATCCTCTATAGTCTTCAGAGGAGATACAGAAATGGGCCCCATGGTTTCTAGAACTGAACGAGCAGAGGGACACAGTCAGGATCATAAAGTGCTCACTATTCACCGAGGGCCTGGCTGATGCTCAGAGATGCTCTGGACTTCGAATCTCACTCCGATGGCTGTGTCACAAGCTGCAGGATTTGAGACAAAAGGAATGTTGACTCAAACAAAGAAAAAGAAATTATTTTGCTGCCATTAAGTTTTGAACTCCATCACTGCTAATCTTCTTTCCTGAACGATTGAAAAAAAAGTTTAAAACAAATATGAGGAAAAAGGTCATTTAAATTAAGAAATGACATCTGTACATGAGACGGAGGGCAGAAGAAAGAAATGTCTGGGGCATTTTCCTGGATGTAACACGTCTATCTTTTTTCTTTTAATTAATTAATTTTATTTATTTATTTTTGGCTGTGTTGGGTCTTCACTGCTACGCGCAGGGTTTCTCTAGTGGCGGCGAGCAGGGGTGACTCTTTGTTACGCTGCACGGGCTTCTCATTGAGGTGGCTTCTCTTACTGCGGAGCACGGGCTCTAAGCGCACGGGCTCAGTAGTTCTGGCGCGCGGGCTTCAGGCGTTGTGGCTCGCAGGCTCTGGAGCGCAGGCTCAGTAGTTGTGGAGCAAGGGCTTAGTTGCTCTGCGGCATGTGGGATTTTCCCGGACCAGGGCTCGAACCCAAGTGCCCTGCATTGGCAGGCGAGTTCTTAACCACTGCGCCACCAGGGAAGTCCCCTACATGTCTATCTTTAATTCTCGGACTGGATTCCAACTTTGCCTGAGAGACAGCCCAGCGATTGCTCATGTATTATCTTCCCAGGCTCTAATCTTTTTTTTATGCGTTTGTACAGAGATAGTGTGATTCCCCTGCTTTGTTAAATGTGTGAGTAGGTGGGTAGATGTTTTCCCCACAAACTCTGTCTCCTCCTAGGTTTCACAACAGCGTTCCTCAAAATTATACTCTTGCTAACCTTTCTCAAACACGGAACGTAGATGTCAATATTAAATAGACATACGGGAATCCTGGTGCAGGCGGTTATCAGTTACAGCATCCAAAAGAGAAATCCAAGATTAGGAGATAATGCAGGTAAAAGATGTTGATAGTCAATCAAAAATTACAGGAAAGTGACACAAAAGGTTGAAATCAAGGGAGTTGATTTGCGGCAATGTCCTTGTCCCAGTGGAAACGATGGAGGAGGGGCACTGGGTGTCAGCTCTGAGGAAGGTATCAGAAAAGCAGGCGAGGGGGGTGGGTACAGGGCGCACCTGCATAAAGTCAGGTTTCAATACAACAAATGCACAGCCACGGTTGTAGTTTGTACGGCACCCTGATCCAAACCTATTGGGCTCTGCGGTGTGGGGTCATCCACACTGGTGAAGCATAAGCAGAAAGCCTTATCAACACTCCAAACCGCTCATTAAGGCCCATCACAGTGTCCCACTGTCATAATGGGAGCCCCATACCCAAATGCATTTCTAGAAAATGGGCCAAAGACCTAAGACACTGATTATGTTTTAGTCAAGGACGAGCAGAATCGAGCACACGCACCTCTAAGATGTTAACCATGGTGGGTTGTCACGACTGAGAGAGAGACAGAGAGAGAGAGAGAAGGGCATATACAAAGTCCCACGGCATTCTTTGTCACCTATCCTGACCAAACGACATGGGAAAACGTCAGCTGTATCTTACCGGGAGCTTCCTTGTGAATGAGGAGTTTAAAATGTTCTGAAAATCATTAATAGATCAAAAGTGAAAAATCATATGATTATATCTATAGGAGCTAGAAAGTAGTTGGGTAAAAAAAATTCTGTATTCAATGCCCACTCTTTTAAAAAGAAAGCTACTAAAAAGAAAGCTATCGCTAAAAGACGGGGGATTTCCCTAGTGGTCCAGTGGTTAAGAATCCACTTTCCAACGCAGGGACACGAGTTTGATCCCTGGTCGGGAACCCGCGCACCACAACAAAAGATCCCGCGTGCAACAAGTAAGACCCGACACAGCCAAAAATAAAGAAATAAATACATACATAAATAAATATCTTAACATAAAAATAAAAAATAAAAGACCAGAGGCAAGGCTGGAGATGCAGCGCATCTGCCCTCATTGGGAGTTTTAAGATCAATAGGAATCTGTCTAAATGGTTTTTTGTTTGTTTTGTTTGTTTTTTAAAATTTTTATTGAAATATAGTTGAATACTAATGTTGAGTTAGTTTCAGGTGTACAGCAAAATGATTCATGTGTATATATATATACATATATATATATATATAT
>RJWK010034522.1:0-22622 GCA_004363435.1 Platanista minor | reverse complement strand
ACCACAATATACAACAATATCCTACAGTTTTGTCAATTATATCTCAATGGAGCTAAAAACAAGATGCAACAGAATCTCAGAATAAATTGTAATTTATTTGAATGGAAAATATACTCTAAACACTGTGTGTGTATGTGTGTGTGTGTGTGTGTGTGTGTGTGTGTGTGTGTTTCTAAATCATCTCTTAATGGCCTTCTGTCTTTTTCTTTTAGGGAAAATAAAGATAAGGATGCTGTTTTGTTTTACTTGATGAATAATTGTCATTTATTCCATTAATTCTACTAAGGGTAAAGCAAAAGTCAATGTGTTATGATTGAAAAAGAAGATCTGGACTTTACTGTTAAGGAGGTAGCAAGAAAGAAGACCACATACCAACCTGACAAATATATGTGGTGACATTTCTGTGAAAAAAATCTCTTTGATTGTAGTGAAGTAATTATACTTTTCAACTGAGGTATTGATGTCTCTCTAAGTTAAAAACTCTTGAATAAATGTTTAGATGGATATAGGAAAGAAATACATATTGCTGTTCTATTTATAAGTTATTGTTTTGATTAGAATGGATATTATAAGATCATTTTATCATATAAATAATTACAATGAACCGTTACTTTTAGATATATTTCTTTTTCTAAAAGACTGAAAGAGAGCATTTAAGGTCAACTGAAACAAAATTATCAGGAGATACATGCACAGAACATCATCAAGTAGTAGGATTTCTTATGAGTGAAAACAATCTAGATATACAAAAATATAAGGAGTTTAGATAAATGTATTTTATAAGTTCAAATATAAGGGAAATCTAAGTTTTTCTACATATTTGAGGAGAAAGAAGGAGGATGATGACACCTTCCCTCTTGCTTTCATTTGCATATTTGCCATGTAGTAAATGTGTTTACATGTGTCTAGTGGAATAGGGTAGTTAAAATTTGTCTTCTCAAAAACAGAGCTGCCCATACCTTGATCTTGGACTTGCAGACTTCAGAAAATAAACATCTGTTATTTAAGCCACTCAAAAAAAATTGTGCCTTCTCAGGGATAATTCTGATGCCCTCTCCATTTTTAAAGGGACAGTGTGTTATGGGTTGAATTGTGTTCCCCTAAAAATGATATGTTGTAGTTCTAACCCCTGGTACCTCAGAATGTGACCTTATTTGAAGATAGGATCTTTACATAGATAATCAAGTTAAAATAAGTTTATTAAGGTGAGCCCTAATCCAATATGATTGGTGTCCTTATAAAAAGGGAAAAGTTGAACACAGAGACAGGTGCACATAGAAGACAGACAATGGGAAGAGACACAGGGAGGAAATGACCATCCTATAAGCCAAAGAATGAAGCCTGGAACAGATCTTTCCATCAGAGCCCTCAGAAGGTATCAATTCTGCTGACATCTTGATTTCAGACTTCTGGCTGCTGAAACAGTGAAATGATAAACTTTGGCTGTTTAAGCCACCCTGCTGGTGGTACTCTGTTATGGCAGCCCTAGCAACTCATGCATACTGCCTCCACTTTCCTTAGCAAACCCCTCCCCTACTCTGCACTATTGGAATATCTCCTGCCCATGTAAGGTTTTGGTGTTGCAGAGAGGATGTCCATATGGAGAAGATAAGGAGACCAAATTACAAGGAAATGTAGAGACAAGAAAGGCTGATCAATAGTCAGGGAGAGCAGAAGGGTCCCAATTATAGCAGTTGAGCTGCTGCTTGTAACCAGGTGTGAAGAGCTACACCTTGACTGCTCAAAAATAAATTATTTTTGTTCCTTTCGAGTGAGCTAGTTTGAGCTGGGATTCTAGTCCTCTAAAGAAAAGGGAGCTGATAATTTTGGTTAACATCATATGTGTTTGACTAAGAGTCTTCTATTTCCTTGTTTTTAGGAATGCATGCACATATGTGTACACATATACATATGCACACAGCAATGCTATTTTAGGAAGAGAAACTCAGTTTTGCTTGTTTCTATCTATATACCTAGTCAGCATGGTTACATTTCAGAAGATATTATCAGAGTTGAATGTTGGATTTTTTTCATCCACTCTTTTTACCTCCTTATCCATGTAAGATAAACTTACCTTAAAGCTAACTAATACTATTGCTATATTTGCTGCATTGCTGCATTTCTCAGTAAGACAGATGCTGATTATGTGAGGCGCTGTTACCCTGCCAAGGTGTGTGCCCTAGAGGCACTTGAGACCAGTATGTAAAGTTGAATTGGGGAGGAGGGGCTTGTGCTCAGCCATATCTACACTAATGTGATTGATCCAAGGCTTAGTTCAAATCCTGACCAGACCAGGGATGCAGGATATTTGGCCACCAAAATTATATACACATATATATGTGGCATGTATTATGATCCTGAAATACTTTGTTGAAATACCAAGAGGCAATATCACATTCCAAAGGACTTCCTAGACATTATGCAGAATTTACAAAGCTGGTGGCCAAAACCTGATGATAATTTTCCCCCTACTTCTATTTGAGAGAATTAGATTTTGAGAGAAGTTTTCTTTGAAAAGTTCTGCCCAGTGCAGAAAGAGGAACTGCATGGCCATTTTTTTGCCCCAAGACCACTGAAACCTCAAAGATATATTTTTTAATATGACTACTTTGGAGAGAAGAAAAGGGAAGGAGTGGGTGTACCCTCCCGTATCTTGAACTTAAAAAGAGTATCTCAATGGAACAACTCAGGGACCTTGAGAAGTGTTTCTTTATAATTGGTGGACAGGATCAACTGAGGTTAGCCTCCACCTAAAAAAATCTAAAGGGTGAGAGACAGGCAGGACAGCTGTTGACGGATGGACCAAAGGAGTAGTGGCTGATTAGGGAAGTCCACTCCCAGTTTATCAGTACTGAAGGAGTGTGTGTTTGTGTGTGTATGTGTGTGTGTGTTTGTGTGTGTAACTGTGTGCTCATTCAAGAGGGCTGCCTGAAGGGGCAAACAGGCTTGAGTAAAGACAAAGCAGAAATGCTGCCAGATGCTCAGAGACTGAGAAAAAGGCAAATGAGGAGCCAGAGAAGGAATCATCTCTCACTTGGAGGGTGAGGAGTGGAAGACAAGGAAGGGTCTACAGGAGAAGAGGGGTCAGCTTCCAACTATTTTTAGGCCCAAAGGAGTATGACATTGGCCCATCCTCTTGCTCCCTGTATACAGACCTTTATGGGGACAGACACCTCTGATGCCAAGAATGGAGAAAACCAGTAGAATTATAAGGTAAGGAAAGAAAACAAATCAGCCATTTGGTTTCTGACCCTGACTGCTGGCTTCTTTGTCTGTAGCAGAGCTCAATAAGAAGGGTGGGATAAGCCCTATTCTTATACCGGTTCCATCTTGACTATTCCAATAGGATGGGGAATTTTAATAAACAATCAAAGAACTTTTTTATTACTTGAGTTATATCACAAAAGAAGCATTCATAACAGGGAAAAAAACCCTGCATAAATAAAAAGGGACTGTGAGAGACAAAAAAGACAAAGAATTAAACTTAATTTTTCCATCTATAAGGGGAATTGTCTCTATAGAAAATAATACACTGCAAGATCATATGTAGGCTTTATCCAAAAATCAGCAAGAGAGGTGGCTAATAGACTTTTGTTGAATGATTGTGAGTTCTCAATTAAATGGTGTTATTTCAATTCTAAGCTTGACAAAATAATTTATGTATACATTTTGAAAATATTTTTTATTCCTCATTTTTCTCAGTTTTAGGAAGTTATTCTTTCTAAGGCAATACTAGTATGTTTTATGTCACGATTGCTTAACATACATTAATTACAAAGATTGTCGTAAAGAATTGCAGTTACATGTCACAGACTCAAGCGTATTTGTAATACATGTCCTGGGCTTTAGAAAATACAGCATATCAAAGAAAACGGTGGGCTTTTATTCAGTTGCATGACCTTCAGCCAGTACGTAACCTTTTAGTGCTCAGAATCTTCATGGTCAAAAGTGGATAAAAATCACTACTTCCTTAGGTTGCCATGAGGATTAAAAGTGCTCAGACATGTAAAACATTTAGAATAATGACTGTCACAAAAAAAGTGTTAAAGAAGTGTTAGGAAATACTACTGTCGTATCTACCTCATTATGCAGCTATACACACTATACTAGAAAAGTATTTGTAACACTAATGAGTAATTAGTGCTTAAGTGTTGATATATTTCTACTAACAAGACTTTCATGAAATAAAGATGAAAATGATGATTCAATGACTAACAGATATTTATAATGATGCTATTCCTATTTAGGCAAAGTAAATATTTCCTGAATCACTCATAAATAAAATAGGAATTATAGAAATACTGCTTAACTCTATGAAAGTAGTACAAATGAAAATTATAAATGGAATATGTATGTTAATTACCATTAACAATGATATTGTTTGCCCAGTTTGTTAAAATGGAATGTAATATAAGTGCAGAGGATTAAATTATTTAATATTATGTAGAAAGAATTCTCTCAAAATCTAACAAAAATATCTGAAAACATCCCTTAGATTTTATTTTTAATTACCCATAATTTCTTTCTCACTATGAAAAATGATCCTTTTTAAATTGTTCAAGAAGCTACAAAACAAATTGAAGTTAATATATACCCTGATTTTTCTATGATTGAAAAAAAAAACTTTATAATTAAGAGGGGTTTTTTTTTCCTCCTTCTTTCCTTCCTTCCTTCCTTCCTTTCAGTTTAAATAGCATACTGTGGTTTCTTTTTTCAAGTACATGATTTTGATCATTTGTTTTCAAATAATACCAAGCTTTTAAAACACATCATCCCTTACCCTGATTTTAATGGCAATAATTTTGATGGCTTGTCTGGTTATTAGGGATTTGAATTGTACTTCAGTTTTTCATTACCATTCTCTGTGACAATTACTGCAGAGTGCATGAAAATACTCAAGACTTAAAAAGCACTTAATTTCCATGATTAGGTATCTCCCTGCTGCAAGTGGAGAACAATTTAGGAATATCTGTTTTATTAATAACACTCATGGAACATAGTGACACAGAAACTAAATCTCATTACCTTTGCCATATATTCTAGCTCTTTCCATGGAGATATATATATATATATATATATATTTTTTTTCCCTTTGTGGAACCACATAGAGGGTAAATTCTATGGCTAATCTTTCTGTCATCAAAGAAGGTACAAACATGATAAGTAAGAACTCAGAGTCCTCAACCAGCCCTGTTCTTATTACAAGAGTGGTAGGAGAATATAAACACAGAGGAATGACTTTATCACTAACCAGGGCTGTGTCCAAAAGCTTACGCAGTCTGTTTTTTATCTCATTGCATAGCATGAGCTTCTGCAACTCATTTCACATTTTTTAGCTGTTGATTGGATTATTTCCTGGGCTCCTTTCCCCTGTGCCTGCCTCCACCTGTCTGATCTTGGCTCTTGAATCTTACCACTCTGATAATGAGATTAGCTCAGAAAAGAAACCAAAAAGAGATTTCTCTTTAAGCCTAAGCAGAGCTGGCCTCAGTCACTCTGTCCACATTTTCCTTCTTTGAGACCTCTGCCTGTCTGCCCAGCCCCAAACCTCTTGTTGCAGGAGACCTCCCATGTGAACCATTACTCAGGACCAGGCTTCTTACCCCAGCCTTACTGACTGATGGAGAGAGAAAAGGGAAGAAAATCGTAAAGCAAATCTTAAAGGAAAACAAAAAGGATCTAAGAAAGAGTTCCCAGGGTCCACTTTTTCTAGTCCTGCTCAATTAAAACACACTAGAGTTTTGAAGGAAAAGGCAATTTACAAAACAGGGAACGGTAAATCGTTCATTTTTGTTGTATTTTAGAACAATGATTAATACAGTACACTGCATCAGAAGAGTGAATAATGCCAGTGGTGCTATAGAAATTGTAGATAGGGGATTTCCGTGGTGGCACAGTGGTTAAGAATCCGCCTGCCAATGCAGGGGACACAGGATCCATCCCTGGTCCAGGAAGATCCCACCTACCGCAGAGGAACTAAGGCCGTGCGCCACAACTACTGAGCCTGCGTTCTACAGCCCACAAGCCACAACTACTGAGCACGTGAGACACAATTAGTGAAGCCTGCATGCCTAGAGCCTGTGCTCTGCAACAACAGAAGCCACTGCAATGAGAAGCCCGTGAACCGCAACGAAGAGTAGCCCCCGCTTGCTGCAACTAGAGAAAGCCCACATGCGGCAACGAAGATCCAATGCAGCCAAAAAAATTAATTAATTAATTTTAAAAATAGAAATTATAAATAGTATTGTAAGAAAATTAAATATTACTCCCTGTGAAGCTCTTCTCATATAACTTGGAACTGTTCACTCTTTTTATTAAGAAGCAAATGCCTCCACCCTCCGTCCATCTGGTTGGGATGGCACTGATGCTGCTCCTCCCTGTGTGACCATGTTTTTATTCATGACTGAGGCACAGCTGCATAGATGAACACAGCATTGTCCTATCTTAAGCTCTTCTCTAGAACTGTACCAAAGGGGGTGTTTGTTTTCCCTAGATGTTATTACCTTGGGAACCTGGAGACTAGGAGCTTTACACAGCCCTTTTTAAAAATACTGCTTGAGTAAAAAGCCAACACGGAGAGGAGAAATAAGAATCAGGAAGTGGGCCCTGCCATGACAAAAATCAGCCCAAGATCTGGACTTCTCAATTGTGTGATCCAACAGATTTCTTCTCTTTAAAAAAAAAAAATAATGTTTTTGTCTAAGACAGGTTAACTAGAGTTTCTACTACTAAACCCCAAAGTTGTGACCAATATGATCACCTTGTATTTTTACCACTAGTTCCAATCAAATTCTGATTGAATCTTGTTTAATTTTATAAGACATAAGAGCAAATTGGTTAATTACCACTTGAAACTAAAGATATACATTTTATTGTCATATTAAATTCAATAATGCTATTAGTAATATGAGATGCATTTTTACTATATCTAGATTTAGAGATTCTGCCCTTTTTATATTTGAGACCAAGCAGCATAGTTTCATACCTTGGGTTCTTAATATTTTCCTGAGTTTTCCAACATGCTTCTGGTTTTCAGAACATAATGTTCTTCTCCTCCAGGTAATTTCATTTGAAATAATCCATAGGGCTATCAAAATTACAGTTTTATTCACTTGATAATTATATCTGTAGAAATCACTTGATAGTTTTCTTCTCGTTTTTTTTGTTTGTCTGTTTGCTTGTAAAATAATAAATATCCTGTGACTTTTTATGTTTGAAAACACTCAAATTATTTTAAAATATTTTGAAATTGGCAAAATAAAAAAAAGACTTCTGCCCAACAAATTATGCTGTGTGTGTTTCTGATGGAAACTTAATCCATATGTTTCTCATTTCATTTACAATTAGCTGAGAAAAATGTTGTTTTGCAAGAGTTTGATATCTATTATTTTCAAAAGTGTGCTTAAGTAATTTCCTCTTATCTACAGACTGTTTAAAGGAAATCTATCTCAGTATAATTTGGTTTCTTGATTACTTAATTCTATTTGTGGATTCGGGTGATATATTGTCAAGAGATTAATCAAAGGTTATTTTAAGAACTATTTTAAAAATGCTAAACCATTAAAATGATAGTAATGATGATAGAAAACAAATAATCAAAGGAAGACTGCACAATGTAAGTCAGAGAGGGAAAAATAATGAGAAAAATGGATACTAAAAAGGTAACAGCCAGATGACTCAGCCTCAGGTCAATTTCTTAAATAACTACATGCTGTAAAACCTTGGGTTCAAATCAGTTTCAAATTTAAGATATGGAACAGGAAGCCCTCCTAATTGTACAATAGAGCAAGACAGAGAGTGAGTGTTAAAGTTCAAAGAGGGTGCTCAGTCCACCCACAGCAGGTCCCTGATCCTCCACTTTGCTCTCCTCTTCCCATCCACATCATCCTGTTACATATTTGAGCCCCATAACTGGACCCAAGTGAGTTGGAGCCCCCAAATACTCCCAGCGTGAGCCAAAAATCTCACTTTCTGTTCAAAACTATTGAACGTGCATCCTGTCACTTCCTTTTTTTTTTTACATCTTTATTGGAGTATAATTTCTTTACAATGTTGTGTTAGTTTCTGCTGCATAACAAAGTGAATCAGCTATACGTATACATATATCCCCATAACCCGTCCCTCTTGCATCTCCCTCCTACCCTCCCTATACCACCCTTCTGGTGAACACAAAGCACCGAGCTGATCTCCCTGTGTTATGTGGCTGCTTCCCACTAGCTATTTTACATTTGGTAGTGTATATATGTCCATGTCACTCTCTCACTTCGTCCCAGCTTACCCTTCCCCCTCCCCATGTCCTCAACTCCATTCTCTATGTCTGCGTCTTTATTCCTGTCCTGTCCCTAGGTTCTTCAGAACAAAATATTTTTTAATAGATTCCATTTATATGCATTAGTATACAATATTTGTTTTTCTCTTTCTGACTTCACTCTGTATGACAGACTCTAGGTCCATCCACCTCACTGCAAATAACTCAATTTCGTTTCTTTTTATGGCTGAGTAATATTCCATTGTATATATGTGCCACATCTTCTTTATCCATTCATCTGTTGATGGACACTTAGGTTGTTTCCATGTCTTGGCTATTGTAAATAGAGATGCAATGAACACTGTGGTATATGATTCTTTTTGAATTATGGTTTTCTCAGGGTATATGCCCAGTAGTGGGATTCCTGGGTCGTATGGTAGTTCTAATTTTAACTTTTTAAGGAACCTCCATACTGTTCTCCATAGTGGCTGTATCAATTTACATTCCCACCTACAGTGCAAGAGGGTTCCCTTTTCTCCACACCTTTTCCAGCATTTATTGTTTCTAGATTTTTGGATGATGGCCATTGTGACTGGTGTGAGGTGATACCTCATTGTTGTCTTCATTTGCATTTCTCTAGTGATTAGTGATGTTGAGCCTCCTTTCATGTGTTTGCTGGTAATCTGTATATCTTCTTTGGAGACATGTCTATTTAGGTCTTCTGTCCATTTTTGGATTCGGTTGTTTGTTTTTGTGATATTGAGCTGCTTGTATATTTTGGAGATTAATCCTCTGTCAGTTGCTTCATTTGCAAATATTCTCTCCAATTCTGAGGGCTGTCTTTCTGTCTTGTTTATGGTTTCCTTTGCTGTGCAAAAGCTTTTAAGTTTCATTAGGTCCCATTTGTTTATTTTTGTTTTTATTTCCATTTCTCTAGGAGGTGGGTCAAAAAGGATCTTGCTGTGATTTATGTCATAGAGTGTTCTGCCTATGTTTTCCTCTAAAAGTTGTATAGTGTCTGGTCTTATATTTAGGTCTTTAATCCATTTTGAGTTTAATTTTGTGTATGGTGTTAGCGAGTGTTCTAATTTCATTCTTTTACATGCAGCTGTCCAGTTTTCCCAGCACCACTTATTGAAGAGGCTGTCTTTTCTCCATTGTATATTCTTGCCTCCTTTATCAAAGATAAGGTGATCATATGTGTATGGATTTATCTCTGGGCTTTCTATCCTGTTCCATTGATCTATATTTCTGTTCTTGCTGTCACTTTCTTTTATACTACTTTCTTTTCTGCCATTTGGATGTGAAAATCTGGGAGAGACAATTGTCAAATGACACATTCTGTGAGTGTCACATATTAGCAACAACTGAACTTAGTAGTCCATTTGATGAGCAAGTGTTTGCACCATTTGAAAAATAATATACTCTTCATGATTTCTCTCCATTCTGAACATAAAATAGCATCAGTACTAATGCTTATACTTATCAATCATTTCTACATGTCAGGGTTTCTCCTCGGTGTTTTGCACACATCTTTGCTAGTCTTCCAAATAACAGGAAAATTACAACTTTTTATGCACATTTTACAGAGGAAAAAATCAGCAGGATCACCCTTTCCACAAGTTCCCACTGGTTAGTATTATAAGAATATTGTCTTCAGGAATATTTCAGACTGTCCAAACGTTTTGGACCTGCTTGCTACAAGTAGTATTTCTTAATGGAGAATTAATAAGGATATGTTTATATCACAAAGGAGTATGTATAAGTATATATAGAGATAGTATATCTATCTATCTATTTATTGCAGGTTTAGTTCCAGACCATTATAATAAAAGCAAATGTCACAATAAAGTCACATGAATTTTTTGGTTTCCTAGTACATATAAAAGTTATTATGTTTATCCTATAATGTAGTTTATTAAGTGTGCAATAGCATTATGACTAAGAAAACAATGTGCATACCTAAATTTTAAAATACATTTTTTTTTTTTTTTTTTTTTGCAGTACATGGGCTTCTCACTGCTGTGGCCTCTCCCGTTGTGGAGCACAGGCTCCAGACTCGCAGGCTCAATGGCCATGGCCCACGGGCCCAGCCGCTCCGCAGCATGTGGGATCTTCCCGGACCGGGACACGAACCCATGTCCCCTGCATCGGCAGGCGGACTCTCAACCACTGTGCCACCAGGGAAGCCCTAAAATACATTATTGCTAAAAAATGCTAACCATTATCTGGGCCTTCAATGAGTTGTAGTCTTTTCACTGGTGGAGGGCTTAAAGTTTTGTGAAAATTACCAAAATATGACACAGAGCACAGAGATAGGAAGTGAGCAAATGCCATTGGAAAAAAAAAAGGTGCCAATACACTTACTCAAAGCAGGATTTCCACAAACCTTCAATTTGTAAAAAATGCAATATCTGCAAGGTACAATAAAGTAAAATGCAATAAAATGATGTATACCTGTATATATACTTAATATATACAGTATATAGACTAAATATACACCATATCTACCAATATTCCAACAATCTTGTAGCTCTGTCACCTAGAAAACAAGTCTCCAAACACATTGTAGGACTGCAGAATCATATGAAATTTTTTTAAGGTCCAGGCCTAGAATTGGCCTACAGTTTGATGACCAGAATGATGAACTATTGGAGACACAATAGTTAGGGTCCCTCCACATCTCGTAGACCAGACTCTAGTATATGATGTGGTGAAAACCTAACACTGACTCTCCAATAGTTCATTCTCTTTGTCACCAAGCTATTTTATTCTCTCCAAGGACTGAACATACTTGCCAGCTCCCAGAGGAGTCAGTTCTCTCCAGTCCTATCTTGCCAATGCATGTTTCTAAAGATCAAGATCATTGGGATTGTGTAGTAATCTCTCACGGTTCTGGATACAGCCCATGTTGACCCGATGACCTATCACTTAAAATAAATTGTTTGCCGGCACATACCTGATACAGGAAGAGAATGTCCTCAGTAAACAGAAAGGAGAAAAGTGGAAGATATACAGTAGTCATTGATTGATAGAAATACTGAAATTTCACAGGGTAGCTGTTATGAAAGCACTTTACTCTGGGATTAGGGGAGATTCTTCCTTTCTCTGAGGAGGCAACTCTTTTATCCATGTCCTCCTAGGCTCCAGGTTCTGGGAACTTATTCCTTGTCCATGAATTTACTTGTCCATATCAGAATTGAGAATTCTTTAGGAGGTGCCTGCCTTTTGATAATGGAAACTTATTGTAGATAATAAACAGTCAGGTTTCTAGGGCAATATATTTCTGTCCAAAACTTAGTAGGCTTCTGCTCTATTTACTTCCAGTCAGTTTCCTATATCAGAAAACACACCCATGGTTCTTTCTTTGATTAAATCTCAAGAATAATTAATTTCTTATTGTCATCACCATGTTTATCTCTCAACTGAATGGTGTTTACTTAAGATTATCTGGTACAATATATAAAAAGGCAATACTCCTAAGTTCTCTTTTCCTCAATTCCTTTATTCAGTTGAGTTTTATTCCACACCACAGCTTCAGTCTGTTCTTTGCTCCATGAGAGTTTATCTAACAACAACGACCATAACATGATAACATAACAAAGTCCTTTTAAGCTCATCCCTTATTGTTAGAAATCTAATGCTGTAAGGGGTAAAATCTCATGTTGTCCCTACTTCCTTACCTTTATGCCCATAAACTCACTAATTCTGAACTTATTTTGTTTTTGTAATAATTTATCAAATGTCATCAAATGCATTCATTTTATCCATCTACGCTTTCCTAATTTTGTAGCAATTAGAAGTAATTATGTAAGCAATTGCATATCTTGGTATTACTAATATTTTCTTACTGTAAAATAATGATCACCAGCTTCCGAGCCTCTAATACCTGAGTCTTCACCACTTGCACTTACCTCTTCATTCTTGCCACATATTTTCATTTTTGTTTCATATTTTCTGCACTAGCCAGGGCAGGATAGACTATATTGCAAGGACAAATATGTTTCAACATCTCACTGGCTTTTTGTAATCAAAGTTTATTTCTGGTTCATGCCATAGTCCAATATGGCGGTGTGGATCTCTGAGTTTTATTCAGCTCCTCTTCTTCAATCAGTGACTCAGGAACTAGGCTGCTTCCATTGTCTAATTATGTCATTTGGTGCATGTAGCCTCCAAAGTCACTATGGGATGGGGAAAGAGAATGAGAGTATCATCTGAATTATTTGTTTAAGGTAGTGCTTGAAAACATCTCCAACATATCCCACACAAAATTGGTCAGAACTTGGTCACATGACAACAATATATACTCAAGGGAGCCTGAGAATTGTAGTCTTCCTGTGCCCAGAAAGAGGAAGTAGAATGGTGAATATATAGTACTCTTTGCCATGTGACTGAGAATGTTTAATTAAAAGCTATGTTTCTTAGTCTGTCTTTATTTGACATTTGAAGGTTAAAATAAGGAACTCTGCTTCACATAAATTTCCCGATGCTGTCTACTGTCCTATTACATTAATCTATTTCCACTTTGAAACAACCACAACCAAAAAGTTCTAAGAAATAATTATTTTTCTCTAAAAATGTCATAAAATTTCCCCTGGCCCTGGGAAATCTGGAGTTGGAGAAAATGCATTGGCAGAATTAATTTAACTATCACCTCTTTTGTTCCACCTATAGTTTCCAGATGGTCTCCTCTTCCTCTCTCTTCCCATCCCTTAATGGTAAAAGATACAATGTTTCTGGTTTTAGGAGTCACCATATGGGAAGTATCCAGTGCTTTAAAACTCTTTTTCATGACACGGCACATATGAAAAATTTTAATATTTTATGATACACTTAATCATATTATACTGTGTATTGTCCAGGTCACACCAGATTTATTTTTTTAGACACTCTTTGACATGTGTTCTATAGTGGTCCTGACCTACGGACCATTCAGAGAGAATGGTAGTAAGAGGTGGAGAATAACGAGGATGATTCCCAGATTTCGGCCTTAGATAATTGTTATTTGATATAAACACAGATGAAATGAAAAGTTTTTACTGGAACAAGGTCTGAATGTTTATAAATTTAAAAATGAGTGAACTCATCAGCCTTAATAATATAAATAGACCATATGTGACTATATATCTACCTGTGTGTGCTATAAAACGTGAATATTGATACTTAGAGGACAAACTATCCCTTTTTGTATGTATTTAGAAATAACTGAGTATCCTTAATCCAAAGTATTAATATAATCTTCCCTTCTCTTCATTGCAATCTTAAAGCTGAAAATAGCATTGATCCCCACTAAAGAGCGATAATATTTTGGATAATTTATACTAGAAACTGTATTAATTTCAATCCAACTGAATGCAGAGCAGTAGATTAACAAGAAGGCCTTTTAAGATATAAATAATTAAATAAAAACAATTACACAATTTGACATCACAACAAGCATACATATTTCTTCATTTCAGACATGGAGGGGAGAATCACTTAAAGGATAAGAATTTATATTAAAATGAAATGATATAGTCAAAAGAATAAAATTAAACAGCTGTATGGAGGATTTAGGTTAGATACTGCTGTTAAATATTATTTTAGCTTTGTGTTTCAAGAAAATGAGAAACAGAAAAAAATTTTGAATTAATTAATTAATTTTTGAATTAATTAATTTTGAAATAATTTGTTAGAGCTTTCTTTCTCCCTTCTTCCATTCTTGACCTCTTATTAAATATATGTTTCTATTATTATAAGCACACTCTAACAGCAGTTGTTTTCTATCTAACCTGGGGTAAATTTGTTTCATATGAATTTAGGTCTCTGAAATTAACCTTCTCTGTAAGTCTTGTGATTATTCAATAAATATTAATTTAAAAAAAATAGTCATTTAGAATTCCTAGGAAATGTTTGATTTCAAGGGCCGTTGTGAACATTGGAAGAGACCATATACTATACAGGCAATACCTTAATTTTAACTGGTGTGTGTGTGTGTGTGTGCGTGTGTGTGTGTGTGTGTGTTTAAGGAAGAAAACTGCATAATGAGCATCTCACATGGCCTCCCATGGCTGGACTCAATATTATTGGGTCACAGAAATAAATACTGAAGTGTAAAGAAGGGGTTTAACTCTGAAGAATATAGACTATAGGAATTAATGGTGAGTGGAGACCTTCAAGATGGCGGAGGAGTAAGACATGGAGAACATCTTCCTCCCCATAAATACATAAGAAATACAACTACATGTGGAACAACTCAGACAGAACACCTACTGAATGCTGGCAGAAGACCTCAGACTTCCCAAAAGGCAAGAAACTCCCCACGTACCTGGGTAGGGCAAAAGAAAAAGGAAAACACAGAGACAAAAGAATAGGGATGTGACCTGCACCTCTGGGAGGGAGCTTTGAAGGAGGAAAAGTTTCCACACACTAGGAAGCCCCTTTACTGGCAGAGACAGGGAGTGGTGGAGGGGAAGCTTCAGAGCCACAGAGGAGAGCACAGCAACAGGGATGCAGAGGGCAAAGCAGAGAGATTCTCACACAGAGGATCAGTGCTGACCAGCACTCACCAGCCTGAGAGCATTTTCTGCTCCACTGCCAGGGTGGGTGGGGGCTGGGAGCCAAGGCTCAAGCTTCTGAGGTCAGATCTCAGGGAGAGGACTGGGGTTGGCTGCATGAACACAACATGAAGGGGACTAGTGTGCCACAGCTAGCTGGGAGGGAGTCCGGGAAAATGTCTGGAACTGCCTAAGAGGCAAGAGACCATTGTTTCAGGGTGTGTGAGGAGAGGGTTTCAGAGCACCACCTAAACAAGCTCAAGAGAAGGGTGTGAGCCGCGGCTATCCACAACCACCAGAGACCAGCGGACACCAGAGACCAACATGAAAGGCTAAGGCTGCTGCTACAGCCACGAAGAAACCTGTGTGCAAGCACAGGTCACTATCCACACCTCCCCTCATGGGAGCCTGTGCAGCTCACCACTGCCAGGGTCCCATGATTCAGGGACAGCTACCCTGGGAGCACACACGGCGTGTCTCAGGCTGTTGCAACATCATATAGGCCTCTGCTGCTACAGGCTAACCCTGCATTCTGTACCCCGCCCTCCCCCTGGCCTGAGTGAGCCAGAACCCCCTAATAAGCTGCAACTTTAACCCCACCCTATCTGAGCAAAGAACAGATGCCCTCAGACAACTACATGCAGAGGCAGGGCCAAATCCAAAGCTTAACCACAAGGAACTGTGCCAACAAAGAAAAGAAAGGGAAATTTCTTCCAGCAGCCTAAGGAGCAGTGGATTAAATCCCCACAATCAACTTGATGTACACTGCAACTCTGGAATACCTGAAGAGACAAAGAATCATCCCCAAATTGAGGGAGTGGACTTTGTGTGATTTTGTCTATATAGCTTTGCTTTTACCATTTGTCTTAGGATTCTGTTTACTTATTTATTTATTTATTCATTTTTTTAATATAGTTTTTTAGCACTTGTTATCATTGGTGGATTTGTTTTTTGGTTAGGTTGCTCTCTTCTTTCTTTCTTTTGTTATTTTAAATTTTTAATAATTTTATTATTTTATTTTAATAACTATATTTTATTTTCTTTTTTATTTCTTTCTTTTGTTCTTTCTTTCTTTCATTCTATCTTTCTTTTTTTCTCCATTTTCTTCTGAGCTGTGTGGCTGACAGGGACCTGGTGCTCTGGCCTGATGTCAGGCCAGTGTCTCTGAGGTGGGAGAGCTGAGTTGAGGACATTGGTCCACCAGAGACCTCCCAGCTCCACATAAGATCAAATGGTTAAAGTTTTCCCAGAGATTTTCATCTCAGCACTAATCCCAGGTCCACTCACAATGAGAAAGCTACAGTGCTGGACATGCTATGCCAAACAACTAGCAAGAAAGGAACACACTAAAACCCATTAGCAGAGAAGCTGACTAAAATCATAATAAGGAAACAAAACCCCAAAACACAGCACCAAACGTGGTCCTGCCCACCAGAAAGAGAAGATCCAGTCTCATCCACCAGAGAAAAGGCACCAATCCCCTCGAAAAGGAAGCCTACACAACTCACTGAACCAACCTTAGCCACTGGGGGAAGACACCAAAAACAATGGGAATTATGAAACTGAAGCCTGTGAAAAGAAGACCCCAAACACAGTAAGTTAAAAAAAAATGAGAAGACAGAAAAATATGCAAAGGATGAAGGAGCAATGTAAAAAGCCACCAGGCCAAAAAAAATAAAGAGGAAATAGGCAGTCTACCTGAAAAATAATTCAGAGTAATGATAGTAAAGTTGATCCAAAATCTCAGAAATAGAATGGAAAAAATACAAGAAATGTTTAACAAGGACATAGAAGAGTTAAAGAGCAAACAAACAATGATGAACAGCACAATAAATGAAATTTAAAATTCTCTAGAAGGAATCAATAGCAGAATAACTGAGGGAGAACGGATAAGTGACCTGGAAGATAAAAGGGTGGAAACAACTACAAAAGAGCAGAATAAAGAAAAAAGAATGAAAAGAATTGAGGACAGTCTCAGAGACTGCTGGGACAACAGTAAACACACCAACATTTGAATTACAGGGGTGCCAGAAGAAGAAGAGAAAAAGAAATGGAGTGCAAAGATATTTGAAGAGATTATAGTTGAAAACTTCCCTAACATGGGAAAGAAAATAGTCAATCAAGTCCAGAAAGCACAAGAATCCCATACAAGATAAATCCAAGGAGAAACATGCCAAGACACATATTAATCAAACTATCAAAATTAAATACAAACAAAAATATTAAAAGCAGCAAGGGAAAAGCAACAAATAACATACAAGGGAATCCCCATAAGAACAGCTGAACTTTAAGCAGAAATTCTGCAAGCCAGAAGACAGTGACAGGACATATTTAAAGTGATGAAAGGGAAAAACGTACAATATTACTCTACCCAACAAGGATCTCATTCAGATTCGAGTAGAAATCAAAACATTTACAGACAACCAAAAGCTAAAAGAATTCAGCACCACCAAGCCAGCTTTACAACAAATGCTAAAGGAACTTCTCTAGGCAGGAAACACAAGAGAAAGAAAAGACTTACTTTAATAAACCCCAAAATAATTAAGAAAAACACAAATCGATAACTACCTTAAATGTAAATGGATAAAATGCTCCACCCAAAGACATAGATTGACTGAATGGATACAAAAAGAAGACACATATATATGTTGTCTACAAGAGACCCACTTCAGACCTAAGGACACATAGAGAGTGAAAGTGAAGGGATGGAAAAAGATATTCCATGCAAATGGAAATCAAAAGAAAGCTGAAGTAACAATTCTCATATCAGACAAAATACACTTTAAAAAAAAGACTATTACAAGACACAAAGAAGGACACTGCATAATGATCAAGGGATCAATCCAAGAAGAACATATAACAATTGTAAATATTTATGCACCCAACATAGAAGCACCTCAATACATAAGGCAAATGCTAACAGCCATATAAGGGGAAATCAACAGTAACACAATTATAGTAGTGGATTTTTTTTTTTTTCCTTGTGATACACGGGGCTCTCACTGTTGTGGTCTCTCCCATTGTGAAGCACAGGCTCTGGACACAAAGGCTCAGCGGCCATGGCTCACAGGTCCAGCTGCTCCACAGCATGTGGGATCTTCCCGGACCAGGGCATGAACCAGTGTCCCCTGCATCGTCAGGCGGACTCTCAACCCCTGTGCCACCAGAGAAGCCCTAGTAGGAGATTTTAACACCCCAGTTTCACCAATGGACAGATCATCCAAAATGAAAATAAATAAGGAAACACAAGCTTTAAATGATACATTAAACAAGATGGACTTCATTGATATTTATAGGACATTCCATCCAAAAAAACAGAATACACTTTCTTTTCAAGTACACATGAGACATTGTCCAGGATAGACCATATCTTGGGTCACATATCAAGCCTTGGTAAATTTAAGAAAATTCAAATCGTATCAAGTATATTTTCTGACCACAACGCTATGAGAACAGGTATCAATTACAGGAAAAAAATCTATAAAAATTTCGAACACATGGAGGCTAAACAATACACTACTAAACAACCAAGAGATCAGTGAAAAAATCAAGGAGGAAATCAAAAAATACCTAGAAACAAAAGACAGTGAAAACATGATGACCCAAAATCTATGGGATGCAGCAAAAGCAGTTCTAAGAGGAAAGTTTATAGCAATACAATCCTGTCTCAAGAAACAAGAAAGGAGAGGGAAGAGAAGATGGCAGAAGAGTAAGACGCAGAGATCACCTTCCTCCCCATAGATACACGAGAAATACATCTACACGTGGAATAACTCCTACAGAACACCTACTGAATGCTGGCAGAAGACCTCAGACCTCCCAAAAGGCAAGAAACTCCCCACATACCTGGGTAGGGCAAACGAAAAAAAAAAAAAACAGAGACAAAAGAATAGGGATGGGAATGGCACCAGTGGGAGGGAGCTGTGAAGGAGGAAAGGTTTCCACACACTAGGAAGCCCCTTCACGGGCAGAGACTGAGGGTGGCGGAGGGGGGAAGCTTCAGAGTCGAAGAGGAGAGCACAGCAACAGGGATGAGAGGGCAAAGCGGAGAGATTCCCACACAGAGGACTGCTGCCGACTGGCACTCACCAGCCCAAGAGGCTTGCTGCTCCCCTGCTGGTGTGGGCGGGGCTGGGAGCTGAGGCTTAGGCTTCTGTCAGAGTGCAGGGAGAGGACTGGGGTTGGTGGCCTGAACACAGCCTGCAGGGGATTAGTGTGCTATGGCTGGCTGGGAGGGAGTCTGGGAAAAGTCTGGACCTGCCGAAGAGGCAAGAGATATTTTCTTCCCTCTTTCATTCCTGGTGCGCAAGGAGAGGGGATTAAGAGCCTGCTTGAAGGAGCTCCAGAGATGGGCGTGAGCCACAGCTAACAGCGCAGACCCCAGAGACGGGCCTGAGATGCTGGGGCTACTGCTGCCGCCACCAAGAAGCCTGTGTGCGAGCACAGGTCACTTTCTACACCTCCCCTCCCGGAGCCTGGGCAGCCCGACAATGCCAGGGTCCCGTGATCCAGGGACAGCTTCCCCAGGAGAATGCACAATGCACCTCAGGCTGGTGCAACTTCCTGCCAGCCTCTGCCTCCGCAGGCTCGCCCCGCACTCCGTGCCCCTACCTCCCCCCGGCCTGAGTGAGCCAGAGCCCCCGAGTCAGCGGCTCCTTTAACCCCGTCCTGTCTGAGCGAAGAACAGACGCCCTCCAGCGACGTACACGCAGAGGCGGGGCCAAATCCAAAGCTGAGCCCCGGGAGCTCTGAGAACAAAGAAGAGAAAGGGAAATCTCTCCCAGCAGCCTCAGGAGCAGCGGATTAAATCCTCCTAATCAACTTGATGTACCCTGCATCTGCGGAATACATGAATAGACGGCGAATCATCCCAAATTGAAGAGGTGGACTGTGAGAGCAGGATTTATTAATTTTTTCTCCTTTTCCTCTTTTTATGAGTGTGTATGTTTATTCTTCTGAGGGAGATTTTGTCTGTATAGCTTTGCTTTCACCATTTGTCCTAGGGTTCTATTGGTCCGTTTTTTTTTTTTTAACTTAAAATTTTTTTCTATCTTAAAAATTATTTTTATATTAATAACCTTATTTTATGTTATCTAACATTATTCTATCTTATCCTCTTTCTTTCTTTTTTCTTTTCTATCTTCCTTTCTTCCTTCCTTCCTTTTTTGCTTCCTTACATCCTTCCTTCCTTCCTTTCTTTCTATCTTTCTTTCTACTTTTTCTCCCTTTTATTTGGACCCGTGTGGATGAAAGGCTTTTGGTGCAGCAGCCAGGAGTCAGTGCTGTGCCTCTGAGGTGGGAGAGCCAACTTCAGGACACTGGTCTACAAGAGCCCTCCCAACTCCACATAATATCAAATGGCGAAAATCTCCCGGAGATCTCCACCTCAGCACCAGCACCCAGCTTCACTCAAAGACCAGCAAGCTACAGTGCTGGACAACCTATGCCAAACAACTAGCAGACAGGAAAACAACACCACCCTTTAGCAGAGAGGCTGCCTAAAATCATAATAAGTCCACAGACACCGCAAAACACACCTCCAGACGTGGACCTGTCCACCAGAAAGACAAGATCCAGCCTCATCCATCAGAACACAGGCACTAGTCCATTCCACCAGTAAGCCACAACCCACTGAACCAACTTTAGCCACTGGGGACAGACAATGAAAACAACGGGAACTACAAACCTGAAGCCTGAAAAAATGAGACCCCAAACACAGTAAGATAAGCAAAATGAGAAGAGAGAAAAACACACAGTAGATGAAGGAGCAAGATAAAAACCTACCAGGCCTAACAAATGAGGAGGAAATAGGCAGTCTATCTGAAAATGAATTCAGAATAATGATAGTAAAGATGATCCAAAACCCTGGAAATAGAATTAACAAGGACCTAGAAGAACTAAAGATGAAACAAGCAACAACGAACAACACAATAAATGAAATTAAAAATACTCTATATGGGATCAATAGCAGAATAACTGAGGCACAAGAACGGATAAGTGACCTGGAAGATAAAACAGTGGAAATAACTACTGCAGAGCAGAATAAAGAAAAAAGAATGAAAAGAACTGAGGACAGTCTCAGAGACCTCTGGGACGACATTAAATACACCAACATTCGAACTATAGGGGTTCCAGAAGAAGAAGAGAAAAAGAAACGGACTGAGAAAATATTTGAAGAGATCATAGTTGGAAACTTCCCTAATATGGGAAAGGAAATAGTTAATCAAGTCCAGGAAGCACAGAGAGTCCCATATATGATAAACCCAGGGAGAAAAATGCCAAGACACATACTAATCAAACTATCAAAAATTAAATACAAAGAAAACATATTAAAAGCAGCAAGGGAAAAAACAACAAATAACATACAAAGGAATCCCCATAAGGTTAACAGCTGATCTTTCAGCAGAAACTCTTCAAGCCAGAAGGGACTGGCAGGACATATTTAAAGTGATGAAGGAGAAAATGCTACAACCAAGTTTACTCTACTCAGAAAGGATCTCATTTAGATTTGATGGAGAAATTAAAACCTTTACAAACAAGCAAAAGGTGAGAGAGTTCAGCACCACCAAACCAGCTTTACAACAAATGCTAAAGGAATTTCTCTAGGCAAGAAACACAAGAGAAGGAAAAGACCTACAATAACAAACCCAAAACAATTAAGATAATGGGAATAGGAACATACATATCAATAATCACCTTAAATGTAAATGGATTAAATGCTCCCACCAAAAGACACAGACTGGCTGAATGGATACAAAAACAAGACCCAGATATATGCTGTCTACGAGAGACCCACTTCCAACCTAGAGACACGTACAGACTGAAAGTAAGGGGATGGAAAAAGATATTACATGCAAATGGAAACCAAAAGAAAGCTGGAGTAGCAATTCTCATATCAGACAAAATAGACTTTAAAATAGAGACTATTAGAAGAGACAAAGAAGGACACCACATAATGATCAAGGGGTCAATCCAAGAAGATATAACAATTGTTAATATTTATGCACCCATCACAGGAGCACCTCTATACATAAAGCGTAACAGCCATAAAAGGGGAAATCGACAGTAACACATTCATAGTAGGGGACTTTAACACCCCACTTTCACCAATGGACAGATCATCCAGAATGAAAATAAATAAGGAAACACAAGCTTTAAATGATACATTAAACAACATGGACTTAATTGATATTTATAGGACATTCAATCCGAAAACAACAGAATACACATTTTTCTCAAGTGCTCATAGAACATTCTCCAGGAGAGATCATATCTTGGGTCCCAAATCAAGCCTCGGTAAATTTAAGAAAATTGAAATTGTACCAAGTATCTTTTCTGACCACAGGGCTATGTGACTAGATATCAATTACAGGAAAAGATCTGTAAAAAATACAAACACATGGAGGCTAAACAATACACTACTTAATAACGAAGTGATCACTGAAGAAATCAAAGAGGAAATCAAAAAATACCTAGAAACAAACAGCAATGCAGACAGGATGACCCAAAACCAATGGGATGCAGTGAAAGCAGTTGTAAGAGGGAAGTTTATAGCAATACAATCCTACCTTAAGAAACAGGAAATGGGCTTCCCTGGTGGCGCAGTGGTTGAGGGTCTGCCTGCCGATGCAGGGGACACCCGTTCATGTCCTGATCCAGGAGGATCCCACATGATGCGGAACGGCTGGACCCATGAGCCATGGCCGCTGAGCCTGCACATCCGGAGCCTGTGCTCTGCAACGGGAGAGGCCACAGCAGTGAGAGGTCCGTGTACCGCCAAAAAAAAAAAAAAAAAAAAAAAAAAAAAAAAAAAAAAAAAAAAAAAAAAAAAAAAAAAA
>RJWK010034521.1:0-22624 GCA_004363435.1 Platanista minor | reverse complement strand
CGGAATGGAGGCAGAAACCCGTATTCTTCCCCATTAAATTCCCAGAGGGGGAAAAAGTCATTTGGTAGCAGACGATTTTCCTAGTTTCTTCTTAATAGAAGCCCTGGGCTTCAAAGTCAAAGTCGAGGAAAGTCCTTGGAGCAGTACCAACAGTGGTCTGTTGGAGGCAGTCTCACTGACAAGAGATCTGGGATTTTAAGCCACCTGGCGCGGTGATGGCCAACCCCTCCAAGGCCAGGACCAAAGTCCTCCACAGCAGTCTGTCTCCTGAGTTGCTGATGCCCTTCTCCATCCACATAGGATGTGTTCCTTCTCTCAAAGACGACCCCTAACTCACCTTTCTGTGTGGGTCCTGGACTGATTCCAGGGCCTCCCAGCCCCATCCTGCCCTCCCCAGGGTTTTCACCATCTCCTTACCCACGCCGTCTTTCTCATCCACTTACACATGTGAAACTCTCGCCCCTTCACTTGAGAAGAGGCCCTGATGCTCCTCACCCGCTCCAAGCCCTCTAGCAAGCTGCCGGTGAGTGTACCAATGACCGCAAGCACGTCTACTGAGCACTTTACAGTGCACGGATGCTGTGCCAAGCGCTTGATTACCCCGTGTAACCCCATACACCCTGTGAGTGTTGTTAGTACCCCACTTCAACACACAGGGACACAGACGCGCTGAGCGCTTAAGTGACTTGCCGAAGCCCATGCAGCCTACTTAGCGGCCGGAGGCTGAAGGGGACCGTGAACCCGGCTCAGAGCCCCTCCCCACGCTGCCTCCAGCCCCCTCCTCTCCTGCATCGCCCCCTCCCTCACCGAAACTGCTCTTGCTGAGGTCTCCAGGGATAACAAGCTGTGACCTCAAGGGTCGCACTGACTCACTCTCGGGGCTACTCCCTCCCGGAGTGCCCTCCCTTGGTTTCTAGGCCGTCCCGCCCAGTCTTCCTCCCACCCCTGGGCTTCCCCTGCTCACCTCTCCCAGGTCACCCCTTCCTCAATTCTCACTCTTTCTGGACCATCACACTCACCCCTTAGGCTCACCCGTCACCAACAGGGTGATGCTTCTCATACAGACATCTGGATTTTTCTGGCTGTCCAGCATCTAAGCTTCCTTACCACATTCACAGATTTCCCACTGTCACCCCTGCTGAGCTGTGAAAGGGCCAATGACAGGTGACCTTGAACAACACTGGGGCTCAGGGGCTCCGCCCCCACACAGTCAAAAGTCTGCATTAACTTTACAGTCAGCCCTCAGGATCCACCCTCTAGTTGCGGTTCTGCACCCACAGGTTCAATCAACTGTGGATCGTGTAGTCCGTATTGATAGAAAGAGAGCACGTTTAAGTTCACCTGCACAGCTCAAACCCAAATTGTTCGAGGGTCAACCGCCCTAGTTTTAGTGGCCCAGCTTGCTGCCGGGTGCCAGCACACCAAGACCTAGACTTGGCCAGGCTCACCGGCCCGGGGCAGGGCAGCGGCTAATGATGCCACAAAGGAGGAAGGAGGTGGGGCTGTTCTGGGGTAGTAACCACCACAGACGGGGAGCGGCAGGGGCCGGGCCGTCCTCAGCAGTCTCCTTCCAGGACACGCTCTGGCTGTGTCTCGCTGCAAAGTCCCCTTCTTGCTTGTTTGTGTTCTGAGCCTGGTTCTTAAGTCTTCCCCGAGATTCTGTACGCTGCCCAACATCTTTTCAGTGAATTCCTTTTCTGCTTAAATCAGCCAGGGTCGGTTTCTGTGGTCTGATTGATTCATTTCCCAAGCCTGTGTATCTGTGGCCTGGACTCCTCTGCTGAGCTTCTGACTTGTGCTTCCATCTGAAGCGGACACCATCCCGCAGACAGCCCCCCAGAACCCCCAAACACAATCCAAGATGGAGCTCAGAGTCTTCCTTAGTCTCCCCAGTGGTTCACAGCACTGTCTGCCCCTCCTGGTGAGCGACAGCCAACCCGCCCAGCCAGGAGTCCTGCTGACACCCTGACTTCTCTACCTATCTTAACTCCACACGCGGCCGACACTGAGGGCCGTCCTGGCATCTAACACGCTGATACCACACAAAGCCATCCCCTCTTCTAGTCTCACTAGCAGGACCTTACATTCAAAAGATGTTACACTTGTACATTAAAGAATTTTAAAATACATTATTGCGTTTACACATTTAATCATACCACAGTCCACCTGCTATAAAGAACGCCTTTAGTTAAGTGGTTAAATAACCCTGCAAAAACCTATAAAAGAAAAGGCCAATAATTAACCGTATGTTTCCTACTCTCAGCCCAACTTTCTCTTTACTGTAAAACATGGCTTCTCATCTACGGTTTAAAGACTTAACATCTTTTCCTAGACTCTACTGTATGTTAAAATAGTTTAAATTGATTTTTAAACCTGCAAAATACAAAATACATTTTGCACTACCTTTCAGCTCTAAGACAAGTTAGCATGAAAAAGTAAATCAGTACGAGACGTCTCCAGCAGTAACAGTCTTGGCTAGATGCTACACGTGGTGAAGAGGAAGCCAAACAGAAATTCACACAAACGATAAGTGAATGGGGAGACTGGGAATGAAGGCCTTTTCCTCCTCAATCATAAGTGGACAATGCCAGTTTGTGCAATACTGTAGCTTTATTTAGAAAACCAACCAAAGTGCCCATATAAATTTAGATATTAGTTCTCTGAACATGAACAAGCTGTTTTCCTTTTTTTTTAAATGAACAATTGTTGACTTACACTATTGTTAGCTTTAGGTGTACAGCAAAGTGATTCTCATATATACACATTCCTTTTCAAATTCTTTTTTATTATAGGTTATTACAAGATACTGAATATAGTTCCCTATGCTATACAGTAAATCCTTGTTGTTTATTTTATATATAGTAATGTGTATCTGTTAATCCCATACTCCTAATTTATCCCCTGCCCTTTCCCCTTCGGCAACAGAAAGATACTCACTGACATAGAGAACAAGCTATTTTTTAAAGCTCAACTATGACCCTTTAAGCAACTTGGTATATAAACATCACTTTTTCTTCAACAAAATAATTTTATTTCCTAACACATGGCAAACATATATATCCAATGTGTACTCATCTTGCACATTTATTCACAGATGACTTCCAAACTACAGCCGCCTTGATATTTAAGCAGGAACTAAACGTTACCTTAGTTGATATGAAAAATGCTTTTAGATGGATAACAGTATGAATATACTGGATTGGTCATAGCAGAATTTGATTAATTAGATTAGTTCTATAAATTTAAAGCTTGGGAAAGCCACTACTTTTGCATCTGACGCTTTCAGACGAATAGGATGCAGCTTGGCTTGTATTCCAGAGAAATTCCTTTAGTTTTTCTGGGGATGGAACCACCATCACCAGAAAAAAAGCGGCAATGTCAAATCCCACCAACACTAACTCCTTCACTCTACCTGCATTAGACATTACCGCAGCCAAGGCGGTTTGACCTAAAAATCCAAAGAAATTCATAAGAGGCTGCCTAACTTCCATGGGCCTACAGTCTCACATATCACTCAAGGTGGAGCACAGTCCACAAGAGGGAAACATGCTGCGAAGCAGGTTCAGAAAAGCTTTCTGGACGAGACAGCGTTGAGCAGGGCCAGAAGGCTGGATATGCCGTGTTCAGGTGAACATGGAGGAAGGGGTTCCCGACAAGGGAAACACAAGTGAAGGCACAAGGACTTCAGGAAGGCTGGTAACACAAAAACGGAAGAACCTAAGGAGATTTCTTATAGTTTCTTGGGAGGATGAAAGAGTAGTCCTATATAATAACTTCAAGGTCCAGAACAACATTTTAATTCAAACACAATACACTGATTGACTTTTTTTTTTTAATCCCAATGTGAGCAAATATATCAAAACAATTTCAGGCAGTTACAAAGAATATTAGCAACATTGTCCGAAAAAGTCTAATGAAAAATGCTTAAGCGTTTTAACTGTCCCTTGAAGGGTCAGCCCTCCTGGCCACAGCATCAGCACGCTGCAGAGAGCGAGGATTCGCGTGCTCTGAACATGCCCCTATTCAACAAGCTCAAGTCCTCTCCCTTTAAAAGAGAAATACAAAATCTACCCTCTGAATGCAAATTTATTTTGAAAACAGGAATGTAGAAGAAGCACTTTCAGGCTTTCCACTTAACATACTAACACAGAGCCCCCACTTGCCCACAGAGCCTAACTCACTACTGCCAAGCTCACAGCTTACAAGATAGAATCCCACCGTCAGCATGGCTTAAACCCTGATTTTTCTCATGTGAAGCCCAAGGCTTACTGACACTGGAGAAACTATCCCGAGTGTGCCCCGAAAAACAAGGACTCCTTAACACAAGCCAGAGAGACTGGGGTTTTCTCCTAGGGATGGAGGGGCTGGTAACTTAAAAATGTGTTATGTCAAAACCAATTTGCCCTTGAGAAATAATGGTCACGGTGTCATGGTTTCTCCCACAGAGTTCTGTGGCAGAGACTGGCCCTCAACATCCCTTCTCTCCTTCTTCCACTTCGTTTCTGGCTGGGCACATTTCCCAAGTTCCCTTGCAGCAAGGTATGGTCACGGGACCAGGCTCCAGCAAATGGGATGTAAGGTCCTGTGGCGGGTGCCAGGAACCCTCTGGCCCTCCCTCCACCCTTCCTCCCATCCGCTGCCATGAACACAATGCCACCACCTCGCACCCTGAGGACCAGGCTGGTGCCCTAGGAGAAGGAATGTGGGGCTCCTGGGGGAGCGGGGATCCCTGAAGACTGCCTGGAGCCAGAGGCAGTGTAAAGCATGTTTTAAACCTCTGGTACTTTGTAGCTCTGTTACCTCAAAAGTTAAGTCTAATTGAAACAGCTCTCACCCTTTTCACACATCACAACTGCCAGGGGCCACTGCTCAACAGAACTAACACTATCCAAGAGCCCCATCCTCCCAGCCTCTGCTCACCCTGGGGAGTTGGGTCCAGCAGTGCCAGCCTTTCATGTGGTCCAGAACCAGAGCTTCCCAGTAAATCAGCAGACTAAATGGCTACAGCAATAAAAGTAACCCAAACCTGAGAACAAAACAAAAATTCTAAGCAAAGAAAAGACGGTTCCTGCTGTCCCACACTGGGAAAAGCCAATGACTATGGTGATGGCCTATGGTGGCTCTGATCACACACTGGTGCCAAGTGAGAAACACTTGTATACGAACTGCCCTCAGGAACAGTAATACAGAAACTACCTTCTAGTTTAGAACCTATCGTTCTGCCTCTTAACTGCACGTGTAGGGACAAGTCTCACACAGGGACCTGTCAGGACCTCTGTCAGACACTTCAGGGAACCCAGACCCATGTGACCACGGCAGAAATAAAAGAAGTGCTGGAAGGAACACACAGGTGATGTCCCCACCTGGCCTTCTAGGAATAAAGTCCGGGAAGGGGCCTCGCCAATCAGAGTCCAATACCAAATACACTGCGGGGAGGGCAAGGAGTAAAAATTATTCTACTCTTGAAAGACTGCTTGGAACTTCCTCAGTCATTGATACACATGACTTTCTTCCCCAGGGTGCCTGCAGGAACCCTACAATGGGGAAAGGCTATCTTCCTGCCCTATCCAAAGTCCTTCAACACCGTGACAAAGTACAGAGCTCTTGCAAAACCAGAAGAGGAAAATCGGGGCCAGACTGTGTCCTGTTTCCTAGTCAGGCTTGGGAGAAAGGAGTGCAAAAAAGGTTACGGCAGTGAAAGAAAGAAATTTGCTGAATTCCCTGGGCCTAGAGTCACTGGGTCCCCAGCAGAGACCAACTCACAAAGGTGGAATCAATGAGCTAGATGAGTACAAGAGATCATTTATGTGACCAGAATTTCAGTTTCCAGTACTATAAAGTTAAGATATCACCCCTAGATCCACTGTGAAGATTAAATGAAATCTGTGTGTAGAGAGCTCTGCAAAGTGCCTGGGGTGTGGTGGAGGGGGGTATCTGTTCTAAGGGCAGCAGAAAAGCAAAACGGTAAAGATTCATGTTCCGATTTCCATGGACTCTCCAGAAGCAAATCAGGACAAGACCAAAAAATGTTTCCGAATTTCACGTACTGAGGAGGGGGCGGCTTGAGTTGGGGGGGTGGGCTGAAACACCTCCGACAATTCCCGCGAACTGACAGCACTGGGCTGCTCTCCGCTGGAAGAGCAGCAAAGTAGCAGGAGCCTCCCTTTTAGTTCAGCCCAGGGAACTTAATTGTTCTTAATTACACAGACGCCACTCATATGTAAATAGTGCATGTAGGGTTTTCCTTTTAAATTGTAATTTTTCTTTCAAACCCTTGAAGCACTGAAGTGTTACTGCTGAAGAAAGAATGGCCCTGAGGTCACGGGGCCCAGGAGAGAGGCCCCTGGGCACAACCTGCCCTCCCTTTGTACACCCCTGCGCCTGCCTGGGTCTTGCTCCCAGGTCTCTAACACCCTCCCCTCTCCTTGCAGCATTCTCCAGCCCAGACAAGCACAGTGTGAATCCCTCACGGGTTCCAGAGCACAGCAGAGCAGGGAGGAACAAGGATCAGCCAGCGGCAATGTAGCTTCAGCCCTTCAATCCTTCTGTCAATGAACACCAATTGCAAAAAAGTCCAGCGCTCCAGTAAAAACTGTGTTTCTAGGATAAAAATAGCAACTTGGGGAAAAAAAAAAAAAAAGCTGCCAACAAGTAAATAAATGGAAACAAAACTGTCCTGTGCAACGTGATTACAACTAAAAACATACAGAGGAAAATGAAAAGGCAATAACCAAAATATTAACAGGCCGTGTTAGGATGGGGGAATACTAGTAACATTTCCCTTTCCCCCGATTTTCCAAATTTGTTACAGGGTTCAATGTCTTTGAGAATATTAACAGTTTTCAGTTATGCGCTTTTAGAAAACTCAAGAGCGATAGGAAGGTACATTCTTCTTAAATACAACCTGTAACTATTTCTTTTTATCATTCAAGTAACACATTTTCACATTTACAAGTTATTTGAAAGCTAACGGAAGTTTCAACTCTCAAACACTTCTTGTTACTTTGCTCCACTTCCCTGACTCTCTGGGCTCCGCCTCCTCCACCGCTTCCAACAGAGACCCCCAGGCTCCAGCCCCAGGCCTTCTTTTCTTTTCCCCACCTACAACCACTCACTGGCTGATGTGACCCAGTCTCCAGGCTCCATCACCTGAAATTTACATCTCGGGCCTAGCCCTCTCAGCAATCCCAGTACTCCAGCTGCCCACCCACAGGTCTACTGGGATGTCTAAAAGACATTAAAAAAACTCTTCACCCCTGCATCAACAGCCATCTTGGCTCAGCTGTTCCAGCCAATTATCTTGGAATCATCATTGACTGCTCTCTGCCTTACGCCCACATCCATCTATTGGAAATCCTGTGAGCTCTGCTTGCAAAACAGATCCAGAACCACACCACCTTCCCCACCTCCACTCAGGCCTGGGCAGCTCCCTCTCTTGATCTTCTGACCACTGACTGCAATTAACTGGGCTCAAGTGGCCTTCCCACAGTCTAGGTCAACACCGGCCAGGACAGCCTTTTTGAACCGAATTCAGCTGGTCTCACCGCTCTGCTCAAAGCCCCCAAAGACTCCCCATCTCACGGGTCTCACAGGAACTAACTCCACAGCACGCTCTCCCCATGACTCACCTTCAATTCCCTCCCACCTTGGGAAGCCCAAGGTCTTCTGGCTGCTCTGTGAACACTCCAGGCACAAATTCCCACCTTATAGGCCTCTGCACTGGCCATTCTGTCTGGAACATTCTTTTCCCACGTAGCCTCATGGCAAGCTCCCTTACCTCCTCCAAATCTTTGTAAAATCTCACCCAAACACCCTGCTTATAATGACAGCCCCACCCCACGATCCTCATCCTCTTTTTTCTCGCCCTATTTTTCAACTTTCTCCACACTACATATCACCTTCAAACATCCATACAATTCAGTTGTTTATTATACTCAGATTTGCTGTCTCTTTCCCACACCCTATTAGACTGCAAGCACCACCAGGACAGGGATTTTGGTCTGTTTTGTGCAGAATGTGTCCCAAGCATGTAGACAACAGTTGCTCAATAGCATTTGTTGCATAGGAGAAAAACTCTTCAACTGGTGCCACGGATTTTTAAAATCACAATCCAGGCCTCAGACTATCTTTTTAATTATCCAGTATAAAGTTAGCCTCACCAAAATATATCAGAGACCACAGGAAATGTCATGAAAAAAGGTTTCCTAAATTTCAATATAAGCCTTGACCAAATCTAGCTGTTTAAAAAAGGAGAAACAAACTATGTATAGAAAAATTTTAAAAACCAATGTGAGATGCCACGGAGCAACTAAGCCCGTGCACCACAACTACTGAAGCCCACGTGCCACGACTACTGAAGCCCACACGCCTAGATAGAGCCCATGCTCTGCAACAAGAGAAGCCACAATGAGAAGCTTGCACACTGCAAAGAAGAGTAGCCCCTGCTCATCGCAACTAGAGAAAGCCCACGCGCAGCAACGAACACCCAATGCAGCCAAAAATAAAAATAAATTAATTTTTTTTTAAAAGTTACCTTTTATAAAAACAAAACAAAACAAAAACCAATGTCAGGCAAGTTATATTTTTTATTCACCTTAAAAAGAAAAAAAGTCAGGTCTAGTCATGCCAAGGGTATACAAATTAGAGTGACTTACTAAATTACAAATGCCACAACTTTTAATAAAATGCCGAGACAACTAAGAAATTAAGAAACAGAGAGGATATTGAGTCTACTGAGAAAAATAAGGCCTTGAATCAGGCACTGAACCATGCAGAGGTCAGGCTAGGACCTAGGACCGTAAGAGGAGACCCTGTCTGTTAACCCCTGGCTTGGGGAGGCTCTTCGGGAAGCAGCATCCCAGGCCTGGGCCTATTCAAACCTTCTAACTAACATCGAAGCAGCAACATGCCTGAGATGCCCATTCTGGTTCCACTGCTTGAATGAGTGGATTCATAAGCCCAAAAGGAAGAAATAAATCTAAGCCTATATAAATAAACAGCAGGCACACAAAAATAGAGGCAAGCTGAGGTGACTCCTGGCACCTGATCCTAAACCTCACTTCTGCTACCTCAGCTGCACCCCGGGTTCAAGCCTCAGTGGGGAGATGTGTCCCCCACACCCACATCCAGTCCCCCAGCTACCGTGGTGGCAAATGTGGCCCAAGTGGGGATAAAAGATCTGAGGAATAGAGAGAAAGTCCCTGACTCTGCTTATTCCCAAAGCCAACAGCCCTCCTTATTCCAGGTTGTGAGAACTATATAATAAATTCCTTTTAATTGGAATCTGTCACTTGAGGCTGAAAAGGTCCCAACTAACAGTTAGATGAACCCAGTAACTAAAACCTAATTCGTGAGATTGGGTCCAAAAGTCAGGAACACAGGTAACCTCTGGAACATTAAAATACATTTTATGACTATTTACAGAAAAAAAAAAATGCTTTCTGAGAAATAGGATGATTCTGCAAAAGCCCTAATAACCTGCATCCCCATCAAAAAACTGTCCCTTAAAAAGTACAAACTATATTTTCTTTATAAAAGAACCATAGCTTCTTTTGAGGGACAGAAACATTCTAAAATTAGATTGTGGAGACAGCAATCCAACCCGGCAGATACACTAAAAAAACACTGACCTGCACACTTTAGATGGGTGAATTGTATGGTGTGTGTATTATATTTCAATAAAGCTGTTTCAAAAAATAAAAAATAAGGAAGTACACATGCCAGCCTCCTAACTCAATCATCCTGTCAGGATTCAACGTAGGAAAGGAACAAGGAGGTCATTTCTACAGATCCATCTTCTCAAACACGTACCCATGGAAGCCCCACAGGCTCATGTCCTTTCTGCGCACACAGATGCCTCTTATGCATAATGAAAATGCCATTTGCAGATACGTTTGATTAGCACATCCACGTTTCCCATTATTATGCAGCACTTTGTAACAAGCTGCAGTTAATGCCTGCCTATTATCCAAGTGCAAAATCATTCTGCCTAATTTCAAGCAGCCTGGCAGCTGCAGGGGAAGAACAGCCTTGCCCTCCAGTGGAGGCCCATTTGACATATAACCCCTGTTGCTACAAGGACCCCAATCATCTAGAGCTAATCAATTACAATCAAGCGGGCACATCTGTTAGCACGTACCTTCCAAATGCCAGCATGAGAAGATGAAGGGCAGAAATCAGGACTAGTGTTCCGGGGTTTTGAGGTTTTTTGTTTTTGGTAGGTTTTGTTTGTTTGTTTGTTTTTTGGCAGGGGGAGGGGACGCGGTGAAGAAATCAAATAAGAGCAGAACAGGTTCTTACACCAAGAAATGTTCTCCCCTTGCTGTGTCCATCCCCATACTCATCTTCATGGACATGTGAGCCCTGATCCTTAAACCACCTGGCCTCTAGAGCTCAATGAACTCCAGTGCTACTCAATAACTCTGAATTTGCCAGTTCTCCAAATAATCCTTTGACCTCTCTTCTGAGGAGGCATTTCCGTATTTCAAATAGCCTCCATTGTGGTTTTCCTTTAACTATAAACAGAGATAAGAAAATACACTAACAGTACTTCATACAATGAATCAGGGAATTATACTGTGACATTCCATAGTTAGCACAATAACTATGCTGCATATAAAGTATTCAATTAAATTTTTAACTCTCATTACAAACAACTCAACTTTTATTCTGCATTCAGCAACACTTTTCAAAATATATTTCTTTCCTCTCTTAATAACAAAAGAAGGAAATCCTGTATACTCACCACCATAAATACTGCCACATTCTGGCAGTAGTTACAGAATTAATCCCTTTAAATCCAAGAAAAGGTAAATCCCTTGCAGCGGAATTTTAAAATATGTAGCTCCTAAATATTTCCTTCTTTTTAAAAAGAATCATCATAAACACCAGCTTGTAGAGTCAAGAAATTATTTAGGCTGCTGGAATTCAATTTGGCCACCTCTCAAGATAACCAGAAGCAACTTTTCTAAAATATGGATTCCAGGAATCCACCAGTTCCTCCTGAATCAGACTCTCTGGGGATAGAACCTGGCAATGTTTTGGGAATATCGTCCCCAAGCAATCCCACCGCCCTTGCACCCACTAGAAGAACAGGAGTAGGTGTGTATGGGAACCACAGATCCATTCATCCATCTATCTGCAGCTCATTCTGAGATCCGTCCAGTGGTACTTCTGTTTCCAATGCAGCTCATTCCCATTATAAAACCTTTCAGTCTCTGCAAGAGTCAGGTGGCAGGAAACACGCTAGCTGTTTTAAGCAGAAAGGGATTTTAATTTAGGGAAGTAAGCGCTTATGAGATCATTGAAAGGCTCTAGGGATCCGGCTCTAGGCTGGGCCTCCAGGAAGGAGCTCCAGAGCAACAGGGAGCTGCCCCACCATGGGTGCTGGCCTCTGTCACACAGTAAAGGTGGATCCCCTTGGGAGGCTGCCCTGGAACCACTGAGCCAAGAGTGTCCCAGGACCTGAAAACACTGCCTCTGCCACCACCAGATGTCCTACTGCAGATATCCACTGAGTAGTAGGGTGGGAAGAATCACTCACTCTAATGCTCTAGAGGTTGAACTTACATGAGCTGCATATGCTTTGATGCTACTGCACTGAATGGTGGTCACCAGAACGCAGTCCAGCAGGCCAGCCTACTCTGAGCAGAGGCCCTCACCTCTAACACACACCAGCGCAGCACTCGCCTCCAAGCAGTCTCTGACCCCTCAAGTCTCCCTCCCCTATGTGACCTCCTCACCTCCTCAGGCCTCTCTCCTCTCCATTTCGCCTTCCTGTGGGGACAATGCTCATTCAGATCCCACACCTAATATCTTTTGAATTTCTTCTTCTTTAATTCAGCTCATAATGCAGCCAATCTAGATCTTTTAGGGTCCTGATTTTTATCATCCAATAAGCTGACTCTTTGCCCCCAAATCCTGTCATTCACCAAATTCATGATTCTCGAACTGAACAGATAGGATTAATTTTTAAAATATACTACTACCACCTTCACTGGAAAATTCTAATATCGCATTATCAAGATCTGACCAAATTCAACCAGCATTTTTTACATGGTATTTTCCGGGCTACATGTCCAACACAGCATGAGATGCTACAAATGCCCCTGACCACAAACAAGGAGTTGCTATTCTCAGAGGAGTAGCAAAGACTTAAGAAGAAAGAACAGTAGAAACAGCGAGAACTTTACGTGTTGCAAACAGAACATCTGACACCAGTATGAACCATGAACTGCTCAGACCTGACATAGTGATGGTGGTTCTTAAAACATGGTCTCATGAAATGAACATATGGAAACATCTTGTGTAACAGCCCACAGAGTCCATTTTTGCAATCAGATCTTAGTTAATTCAATACACTGTGTGACTTCAAAACACGGGCATATGTCAAATCTGAAAACTCTCCCACAGTTACCCGGATGGGGTGGGGAGGGAAGGCAGGTCTTTCGAGCAAATGAAATCATTCCTGACCCAGGGAGCAGGCCAGAGAACATGTGTGTTCTCTTATGAGTAAAATTAATTTGGTATTGCATTTTTACCCACATTAAGATATCCCCCCGAGGATTCAGTCTTCTCTGCTCATTGGTTTTTTCACCTCTTTCAACCCACTCCCTTCCAGAGCAGCAGCGTCTGTTTCTAAATAAGGAGTCCACACCAGTCTCTTACTTTACATGCTTACTTCCAGTAAGTGGAAACATATACACCGAGTGAGCTCTCTTCAAGGTATGGTTGAAGAGGTGGAAGATGCACACCCACAAATGTTTGCTGATTTAAATGGAAATTTTACTTTCATTTCTTTTGTAAAATGATTCCAGTCCATCCACCACACTTTAGAAGCACGCTGTATGCAATTTCCTTAAATAGAAAATTCAAAGTAATCCATCATTTCTTTTACTACTGCAAGTACAACCAACTCTTTGTGGGCCGGAACATTTCCACTTTGTACAGATGAAAGTCAAAGTTCATGGACACTAAATTCAGTGTAATTTCTCATAAGCACCAAGATAAAATTAATCACAAAATATCCCGGAAATCACCAATGATCTCGGAACAGACAACAGTGGTGTCCCGAAGCCCTCTGGACAGTGGGGGTAAAAGCAATGGAAGGTTCTTCCTCACCTCCCAGGACCCTTCCTCCTTAATCCAGAGGATGCCAGCCTCCCAGACCACTAAACACAAAGTTTCCCCACAGAAAGGGAGCAAAACTGCAGCGCCTCATGTGACCCACAACATACATGTCAGATAAGAAACCACGCTGCACAGCCGCATAGCATAGGGAGATCATCTCGGTGCTTTGTGACCCCCTAGAGGGGTGGGATAGGGAGGGTGGGAGGGAGACGCAAGAGGGAGGAGATATGGGGATATATGTATATGTATAGTTGATTCACTTTGTTATACAGCAGAAACTAACACACCATTGTAAAGCAATTATACTCCAATAATGATGTTAAAAAAAAAAGATACTGAAAAAAAAAAAAAACACATCAATTTAAAAAAAAAAAAAAAGAAAGAAGCCACACTGCTGCTTTTCCAGAGTCTAGCCTGTCTCAAGCCCACACTCTCCCAGGGAGGGAACAGCTCCCTCACCCTCCCCCAACCCAACCGCAGCAAGCCCTTTCTTTCCTCCCTGTGCTCTTTCTATTAGTCTCAGAAACTCTCAAAACTGAGGCATGTGTTGTAACTGCCTTGCTGATTGAACAGCAACTTTAATACAAACACTTTACGAGACAGGCCAAGGAAGGGAGCCTCCAAGAGACAATAAGACCAATATTTTCAAGGAAGTAAGAGGAGAAACACAGGAGAAAATGGACACGAGGAAGGTATTTCCTCACGTTCAAGTTGGTCTTTCCTTCCTCTACCTGCTTTTAAACTGACACGTGTTCTCACTGTTTTTAATTGTTTTATTGTTTTTAAACCTAGAGATTTCCCCCTACATTTTTTCACAGGTGGATGTTTTATCTGCATTACTGCAACCAGTCTGTACACTCTACTTTTAAAACCAATCTTCTTTTTTCAATATTTTAAAACATGCCACATGGTTTTCTCCAGTCACTGGAAAAGGACACACTAAACATAAAACTCGAGTTTTTCAACCCACACAAATCTACCGATGCCAAGTGCTAGGAGCTCAAGTATGGCCTTACTCTCTGCTCTGTTTTCATAGCCTAGGTTCTCCCTATCAATAAATTTCCATTTTTACAACTAAATAACCTGCTCTTTGAAGAGGCAAGCTGTAACCTGTTTTTTATTATCTAGTGCCAAAATCTGAAAGTAAGCAGAGGCTACACTATTTCACCCCCAGTTCTAAAAGTCCAAACGTATCCACACTGCTGTCCACGTCACAGAGACAGAACTCGTGGTGAGGGCCTGTCTGGGCCACAGCAGGCCAAGGAAACTCAGAACAGACCACAGGACAGAGCAGCTGCTCACACAACTGGTACAGCCGACACTCGAAACACACAGGACCAGAAATCAAAGAATCCTCTCAAACTGCAAAAATATGGAACCAAAGAGATGAAGCTAAAGAGAAACAAATGCAAGATGGTTCACTAAGGCAGGAAAGGCTAACACATGGACAGTGGCCCATCAATGCCTGGACCGTGTGCCGGTCACACACACAGCACTGTGGAGGGTGAGGCACCTTCCAGACAGCTGGTCTTAAAAGGGGCCATCCTCACACAGAGACAGTCCCCACCTCCCCGCCACAGAACATCCCTAGAAACCGGAAGGAACGTAAAGCCGATCACATGTTTCCATAGGAACTACAACATTACAATGGTACAATCAATGGGTTACATCTGGGTCAAAGGCACCAAATAAACACCAATGACAATGTTGCACAAAATCTATGACACAGCTACAAACCCTCCAAATATTTAATATAAAGTGATAAAAATGAAGCCCAAACACTGAAATTTTGTGTTAGAAGTGACCTTACAGACCACAAGGTCTGAATCTCTCCTTCGCCAGGTCAGGAAATGGAAATCCAGAGGACCACTTGCCCACAGCCAGGGATCTAGTTAGAAGCCAACTGAGAAACAAACCCAGGCCTCCTACCAGCCAATCATGTGCTTCTAGACAAGCTTACTTTCTTTACAAAAGTCCCTGGAAACAGGCAAAAAACACACACCGTTATATATATGCTGTCTCCAAAACAAGACATACATAAAAAACATAACTCCCACATAACACATTTCACCTGCCAACAACATCAGTCATTAAAAATTATATATCTGTGTGCTTGTTATTAGCTACTATTTTTCTTTTTGGTGTTTTTTAAAGTTACAGAGTACTGGGAGAAGGCCTGGACTTCCCATCCTGAGTAGCACTGGCTTTTGGCCATCCTCTCCTTCCAGTTAGAGGCTTGGCCTCTCTGGCCACCAGGACCTGCACGTGACCCAAGGCAGGTCCATCGGAGCCCTTCCCCGGACCACATGCACCAGAAGGGAATTCTTGGGGTGGGAAGCTTTGAGAAGGGCCACCTAGCATAGCCAGTGGCCAAACTCCCCACCAGACTTTGAGAGGCCGAAAAAGTCAAACAGAAGTGAAACACAGGAGAGAAAGACAGCCTCCCCACACCTAAAGTGAGGTGTGCTGGTCAAACAGTCTTAGTGAGGAGAGTGGGATAAGGATGATTTCTGTCCTCGTGGTTCTTTTCTGAATTACCTAATCTTGCTACAACAAACATGGCTTTTGTAATGAGAAATGTAATAAGAAAACTCTGTCGTGAAGGGTAGGGCTGGACTAGGATGGACTCCCTTTCCTGACTGCCTAAGCCTCTTCTGATTGGCTGAAACCCTGGGTATCCCCCAGAACACATGGTAAAAACCAAAAAAAACTTTCTGCATAATCTATGAGGCTGACTGCAGGGTGAGGGTGATAGCTTCTTTTCTGGGTGTGGCCCCCATTCAGACCTAAGTTTTATTGTATTTTTTTTTTTGCTGTACGTGGGCCTCTCACTGTTGTGGCCTCTCCCGTTGCGGAGCACAGGCTCTGGATGAGCAGGCTCAGCAGCCATGGCTCATGGGCCCAGCCGCTCCGTGGCATGTGGGATCTTCCCGGATCGGGGCACGAACCTGCGTCCCCTGCTTCGGCAGGCGGACTCTCAACCACTGCGCCACCAGGGAAGTCCTGTATTATTTTTTTTGATATGATTTCTCATCCCTAATTTATTTATTTATTTATTTAAATTTTTGGCTGTATTGGGTCTTTGTTGCTGCGCACGGGCTTTCCCTAGTTGAGGTGAGCGGGGGTTACTCTTGGTTGCGGTGCACGGGTTTCTCATTACGGTGGCTTCTCTTGTTGCAGAGCACGGGCTCTAGGCATGCGGGCTTCAGTAGTTGTGGCACATGGGCTCAGCAGTTGTGGCTCGCAGGCTCAGCAGTTGTGGCTCACAGGCTCTAGAGTGCGGGCTCGGTAGTTGTGGTGTATGGGCTTAGTTGCTCCGTGGCATGTGGGATCTTCCCGGACCAGGGACAGAACTCATGTCTCCTGCATTGGCAGGCAGATTCTTAACCACTGTGCCACCAGGGGAGTCCCAGACATAAATTTTAATTTTAACACTAGCTAACTGCAGACCTTTTCCCACAATCCTATTGATAATAATATGTTAACTAATGATCACATGAAAATTCAACTCTAAAACTTGAGGGTAATTAGAAGCATGCAACCTCCTTTCTGACTGCTCTCCTCAGAGCATCCTTCAAAATAGCTAGCCAACAAACTGTGCAAAGGTCAGCCTCTGCATTTCTAAACCTCAGTTCCTCTTCCTCAAAGATTTCCCCTTCTTTTTACCCCAAGTCTTACCTTTGGAATTGCATCAGATCTGGTTTCCTCCTACACAATGCAATGATGTTTTCCTTCAAATTTTTAATTTTTTGCTTACTATTATGTCTCTCTCCCCTCTCCATCTCATTCTTGAGACAACTGTGCCCTTCTCCAGCCTTAGGTAAACTGCCTAAACTCACGTCGTATAGAAGGAATCCCATTCGACAGACAGCAATGGAGACAAACTAGGAAATCCCTAAATTTCACAAATACTTCTATTTAAACAGCAACATAATTCTGGCAGTTTTAATTAACGTAGTTTGCCAATGCCTGACATAATATTTGGGAATTATATTCACAGGAAACTCTATTTCAGGTCTTTTTTTTTTTTTTTTTTTTTTTTTTTTTTTTTTTTTATTTATTTATTTGACTGCGCCGGGTCTCAGTTGCAGCACGTGGGATCTTCATTGTGGCACTCAAACTCTTAGTTGCAGCATGTGGGATCCAGTTCCCTTACCAGGTATCGAACCTGGGCCCCCTGCACTGGGAGAGCAGAGTCTTAGCCACTGGACCACCAGGGAAGTCCCATCAGGTCTTATTTTGACAGGAAATACCAAAGGCACGACAAATGTCCACGGCAAAAAAATATAGGTAATTGTACAGTCACATGGTCTTCAATTTTTTTTTTTTTAGACCAAAGAGAAAACAGTACCGTAGAAATATTACACAATAGTTAAGTGAATAGACAAAGCCACGAAAACCTACTCAATCCTTAAGTCCTATAAAGTCTAAGGGAAAACCCAGCAGCCCACAGAGGCCATGGGGATTTCCTCTGACTTTTCTAAATCACCAAAGGCAACTGAAGGTAGAGCCTCAGGCAAACCCAGAGCAGAGAGTGGGTGGGAGGTGGGAGTGGGAGGATGGGGAGGCCCTGGGGAGGCGGGGGTGTGGTAAGGAACAGAGTGAGAGTAAAGGACGGAGGGACAGCAGCAGGTGTGGCATTAACAAGGAGACCTGGGAGCGACCACCTTCTGGGCAGGCTCTCCAGTCATTCGAAGAAACACACTGGGGACACAACAGCAGAAGGATCTTGCTCTTAAGAACTTCATCTCACTTCATCTAGTGCAGACAAGCCAGAGACTAGAGAGATGCAGGTGGAAGGCAGAATGTTCTAGCAGAGGGAGCGGCGGCTGGGGGAGGGGTCAGGTTTCCTGAAAGCAACACCCTGGGGACCCAGATGGGAACGCTCTTGGCACTGGATCCACCTCTGCTTCCTTCATCCCATACCTTCCTTGCCCTGGTGTCCAGCACACAGCCTCCCTCCCAGCCTGCCTCAACCCCACCCCGGAAGGAAAGAGACTACCTTTCTGAGGCCTCCTCATACTTGCACATAGTGAAAGCCAACACACCTATTTGCTACCAACTTATGAACTTAGAAAGCTGAAATTAAAGGGCACAACACAGGAACTCAAAACCCACAAGCTGAAGCTTCAAAGGTGAGAATGTCCCATTTCATACAAGGCGGTTAAGGGTTCCCACTCCTCTGCTCCACGTTCTCCCTTAGCGCCTTCCGTGCAGCCGACGGACAGTCGCACTTGATTCCTCACCAGCTTCACGACTTACATTCCATGCTCCCTCACGTCCCTCACATCCGAAGAGGAGGCCAGAGGCCCCGGTACGGGTACGATTCAACTCTAAGCCATTCTGCCCTGAGACGTAGCCTCCGTAGAAGCACAGACACCAAAATAGCAAGGGTCATGCTGGGTAGGAGAGTTACAGAATGTTTTTCTTCTTCTCTGCATCGCTGAAAGACTGAAATAAACGTGCATTTCTTCTGTAATAAGAGTAAGAAATAAAGAACAAAAGAAGACCAACAGCAAAACAAAGCGCACAGGCTACACACAGACATGACGCTCAGTAAAATAAGCCAGTTCCAGAAGGACAAACGCTGATGACTCCACCTACATGAGGTGCTTAGCGTGGTCACACTCATAGTGACAGACAGTAGAAGGGTGGTGGTCAGGGGCTGGGGGATGGGGAATGGGGAGCTAGTGTGTAAAAAGCACAGAGTCGCAGTTCTGCAAGAAGAAAAGAGTCCTGTGGATGGACGGTGGTGGTGGCTGCTCAACAGTGTGAAAGGACCCAATGCCACTTAGTGATTAAAACGGTAAACTTTATATTATATATATTGTATCACAATTAAAATAAATAAAATTTGTTTAAAGAGTTTTTTGATGTGTGTACACTACTGCTTCCGTTTGTTTTTTGTTTTGTTTTTTGTTTTGTTTTTCTTAACATCTTTATTGGAGTATAATTGCTTTACAATGGTGTGTTAGTTTCTGCTTTGTAACAAAGTGAATCAGTTATACATATACGTATGTTACCACATCTCTTCCCTCTTGCATATCCCTCCCTCCCACCCTCCCTATCCCACCCATCCAGGTGGCCACAAAGCACCGAGCTGATCTCCCTGTGCTATGTGGCTGCTTCCCACTAGCTATCTATTTTACGTTTGGTAGTGTATATATGTCCATGCCACTCTCTCACTTTGTCACTGCTTCTGTTTTATGTTTTGGTTTTTTGGGCGCGAGGCATGTGGGAACTTAGTTGCCCGACCAGGAATCGAACCCGCACCCCCTGCACTGGAAGGCGAAGTATTAACCACCAGACCACCATGGAAGTCCCAATAAATAAATTTTTAAAAGGAACAATCTTCAAGAATTTATTGTATCTAAACTAGGGTCCATCTGTATTTAACATATACTTTTCTCGAGTAATTCACAATGGTCCCAGCAATTATAACAGAGACTATCTAATTCCTAACCAGAACAGTGAGGGTGGACACGTGTACTGAGAGAATCCTTTCTGGAAGGCCAGGGCCCAGAATTTTCCCTGGAGAAGCAGCCAGCCCCTTCCCTCCCAAGGATACCAGCACCATTAACCACGACACAGCCGCCGCCACCATTAGCTGAATCCCCAACACACGTTCTCTCCATGCCCACAACCACCCTAGGAGAGTAGGTATGGTCTCCGGTCTACACATAAAGAAACGAGGCCCAAGATGACATAGCCAAAAGTGGCTGAAGCCTGGGCATCACCCACCTGGGGCCGGGCTGCTTCCCAGCGTGGACCCACCATAAACCCACTGTCCCTGAGTCAGTCACACACACACACACACACACACACACCTGGCTTCCCAGGGCGGACTGCAAGCCTCTCCACCCACTCATTACATACACGCTGGACTCGTGGTCTACAACTTCACGGCACCATGGAAATACTGGATCCAAAGACTTCAACAGAAAAAGCAGAAGCTACAACCACCCCCTGAAAGGTTCCGCAGGGCTTCCCATTAACTAACTCCAAAGAGAAGGGATAGGAGAGGTCTGTGTGGGGCTGGCCTTTCCTGAGCTCACATCAAGGCTAGTTATCTATTTTTAAGATGGATGCAAACTGAGCTATCTTTGGGGTTCATTTTAAGATAAAAAAAAAAATCTCCCTTCTAAATCTTAAGTAAAACTGGCACCAAGAAAGATGGATCATGGATGTGCCTGAAGCCTCCAGAGACCCCTACCGCCACAGTCCACTCAGAGGAGGAAGTGGGTCCGGCTGTCCGGCACAGGGAGGGCCCCCTTCCCAGCCCCAACAGGAACCCCTGGGCCGGTGCTGCTGCCTTCATCATTCACGTGGCCTTTATGCACTGGGCTTTACCCTGGCGGTTCCGTTTTCACATGCATCAATGTAAACTCCCTGTGGTCAAGGGCTGTCAAACTTCCTTATGCATCCACAGCATCTAATCCTGTTTCCTACACGTAACAGACATTTGGTAGAGCAGGTTCTTCAAAGAAGCCTTGTGTAAAAGGAGAGTGTGATCGGAGCCAACAGGCCACCTTCCTAAAGACTCAGTGAATTTCTGTCTCAAAGCCTGATCAGCCACTCAGCTCCGATAGGGACCAACGAGGATGGCATCAACGTATCCGACGGCCGGGGGGCCATTTCCCTTTGTCCCTGCTGCTAAAACTGGCCAAATTATATGGCACTAAATTCATGTATCTGCTTTAAAATTACATTTGCCTGTTGTTTCCCTCCTATGCAAACCAAGGAAAATTAAAGTTTCAAATTGCTCATTCTCCATATTCTAAATGTGTTGGCCAATATACAGGTAAAGATGGCTAAACTCCTTCCATAGCAATTTAAAGTGTCTCCCTGCTTTCATCCCAGCTTTTCTCCTTCTATGGTGTTAATGTCACCTGAAGTTTGAGTAAAACTTCACAATCTCTGTGGCAAGAGTAAAAAGTGATTGGATTTGGGTACAAAGTCTTCAAGTTCAAAAATAAGTATGCTGGGCCACCACATAATTTTCTATCACAGCTTTTGTCGCTTCAGCAACTTTCACTGAAAATGTGGCCGCAAGCAAGCAATTCAAAAAAGACAGTATTTACACATGACATCAGAACAAATGCTGTCAAAATCCCAGAGAATTTTCTCTATTAAATCTCTAAGCAAAGAACAAAAAGTATTGCATACTACTGCCCCATCTCTCCAGCTGACCAGCACACTCAGGATGCCCCCAGCCACTTCTCACCTCTCTAAGGGTGCTGGGTCACACCACCCATGTAACAAGGCCCTACACACAGAATTTCTCCCCCCCCGACAGGACGGCAAGGAGAAAAGTATTGCACGAACAGACTAAAAACTGATCACAGCATAAGTAAGAAAAGTGGTCAAAAGTTTAAAATACAGCAAATAAACCACGGGCTCAAGTCTCCCAATGTCCATATGGCCCCAACAGCTACGATGCCCAGGTGCCTGCCCTGACATGGGACAAAGAGAAAAGAGGAGGTGCCATTGGCAAACAGCTAAATGATAGGCATGTGTGTCCCCCGGAGTCACAGATACCATCAAAAAGCTGAAAAATGGTCCTGATACATCCCGGGGATACTGCAAATAGAGTCTGGGATACTCAGCCTACTGGGTTTTATAGTAAACATATACTAACATATACCAAAGCCTGTCATTACTTTTTGAAACTGTCACACATGATTTTAATCAACAGGAAATTTCTCACCTTACCCAATTCTCCCTTTGCACACATAATGTCTCACCAGTCTATCACCTTCCCCTGCAACATCACACACACGTACACAGATCTTCTCTCCAGGATGAGCTAATGCTGAGACAAAAACTAAGTTATTCACTATGTTTTCAAGCTTTTCTATTCCATTAACAGTTTCTCTGCTGATTACACCCTCTTCTTATTTTCAGAGACCTTGACACTGGGCTCAGCCCCTTCTGATTCTATTTTCTCTTTGCATCTGCTCTGGGATGTCCTGCCTCGGCCCTGTCCGGCCTTGGCTTTTCTCTTATACCAAAACACCGCCTTTTGAAATACTCAGCAGCATCCAGCGGTGCTCTCCAAAGGTGCTCAGGTGATGAGGAGACGTTTTTACGTTAAGTTCTCAATCTGACGATCACAGCACAGAGCACGTCCAGGGGAACTGGGGAGAAGCCAAACACCTGCTGACCAGCCTCAGTTCTAAACCCGGACAGGGCTGGGGTCAAATTACCGCGCTGCATGTGCACCCCGTTCTCCACGCAGGTATCAGCGCTCACTGAAAGCCAGTCAGAAAAGTTCTGCTCAACAAAAAGCTTAGTGGGTTCTTTTTGCCCCGTTAAGAAACACACACTTGGGCTTCCCCGGTGGCGCAGTGGTGGAGGGTCCGCCTGCCGAAGCAGGGGACCCGGGTTCGTGCCCCGGTCCGGGAAGATCCCACATGCCGCAGAGCGGCTGGGCCCGTGAGCCGTGGCCGCTGAGCCTGCGCGTCGGGAGCCCGTGCTCCGCAACGGGAGAGGCCAC
>RJWK010034520.1:0-22626 GCA_004363435.1 Platanista minor | reverse complement strand
CATCCATGTTGCTGCAAATGGCATTATTTCATTCTTTTTTATGGCTAATATTCCATTGTGTGTGTATGTGTGTGTTTATACACACACACATATACCACATCTTTATCCATTCATCTGTCGATGGACATTTAGGTTGTTCCCATGTCTTGGCTATTGTAAATAGTGCTGCTATGAACATAGGGGTGCATGTATCTTTTTGAATTATAGTTTTGTCTGAATATATGCCCAGGAGTGGGATTGCTGGATCATATGGCAACTCTAGTTATTTGAGGAACTTCCACACTGTTTTCCACAGTGGCTGCACCAACTTACATTCCCACCAGCAGCATAGGAGGGTTCCCTTTTCTCTACACCCTCTCCAGTGTTCATTGTTTGTAGACTTTTTAATGATGGCCATTCTGACCGGTGTGAGGTGGTACCTCATTGTAGTTTTTTGTTTTTTTTTTGTTTTTTTTGCGTTATGCAGGCCTCTCACTGCTGTGGCCCCTCCCTTAGCAGAGCACAGGCTCCTGACACGCAGGCTCACGGGCCCAGCCGCTCTGTGGTATGTGGGATCTTCCCGGACCAGGGCACGAACCCGTGTCCCCTGCATCGGCAGGCGGACTCTCAACCACTGCGCTACCAGGGAAGCCCTCCAATATGTATTTTTAAATAAGTAAAGTACAGAATAGTATTCTGTGTTTGTGTGTGTGTGTGCGCATGTGCATGTGTATGTATGTGAAAAGATACACAAGAAACTGATAATTTTGGTTGGTTCTGGAGAGGAAACCAGATGGCTGGGGTATTTGGGTAGGACTTTTCGGTATACATCCTTTGCCACCTTTTGAATTTGGGATCATGTGAATGTATTAATAATTCAAAAATTAAAGCTAAAGTTATCAGTTTTTGTTTAACGTAGCTTGAGCTGGATTTTCTGTCATTTGCAACCAAAGAAACTTGACTGGGCTATCTTTATGGCTATATATTTAGTTTGTTCTATCCACAAGATAGAAACAGGTATCTGTTTCTCACATATGAAACACTCAACGTTACTTATTTCTTTTTAGTTCCGTAGTGAGTTCTGTATGGATTTCTTCATGTTACCACCTGCTCCCTGGTGCGTTTTACTGAAGGGTTTGGGTAATTAAATGGAATTTCATCCTGGGGGTGGGTGCAGTACCTTATAATTATGTGCTAAATATGACTTTCCTCAAAGTCCAAGAGGAAAATAGTTAAGTGAAGCCTTACCAGGGAATCCGCTCAATGGAATATTCCTGTTCCTGCCCAATTCCCAAAGGGAAATGTTTCAGCTCTACAATCTTCCAACATGTGGGAATCTCCACCCACCTACAGTGTGTACTGCAATGTCTTAGTACATGTGAGGGCTCCTGAAGTAGAAGGTCTTATTAGTATTCCTATTCTGCAATTCACTTGAGGGCCAAGAGAATCCCTGGGAATCAGATATCTAAAAGTTCACAAGCCAGGGCCCATCACTTACTAGCTATTTGAGTGGGAGGAAGTTAGCCTTTCTGACCTTTATTTTTCCCATCTGTAAAATAAGGTTCCATTTTATATTTGTAAAATACTTGCTCCAGGATGGTTATGGGGATTCAGTGAGACAATGTAGAAAAGGCATTTAACCCAGAGTCTGGTGCAGAGTAAATAACAAACAGCTCAAGACCTCACAATGGCGAGGCCTCTCCATGTGGGTCACAAGCCACTCGGCATACTTCTGTATTCAGAGGATAGTTGTGTGCCACTCAAGAGTGCAACTCTTCAGTGGTGCTGAACTTCTTCTATTTAATAACATGGGATTTATAACCATGCTCCCCATAGCCCAGCCTTCATTTTCTGTGCCTCACAGTAACTTTTTAAGGAAAGAACCACTTGGCAGTATCAAACAAGTCCAACTGCCCTAAATTAAAAATTTTAAACAGTCTGGTTCTACACTGAAGTGAGCTCTCTGATATCTGAAGAAGTTTTCCTTTTGGAAAGTGAAGGATTTTGTTCTCTGATTGGATATAGGCATAGATTGTCAAATGATTACCACAGTAAATTTAAACTATTCATTTTTCTTCTTGTGAAAAGAACTTTTAAGATTTACTCTCTTAATCTTGAAATATGTAGTATCCCATTGTTAACTGTTGTCACCATGCTGTATTTTTTTTTTGCAGTATGTGGGCCTCTCACTGTTGTGGCCTCTCGCGTTGCGGAGCACAGGCTCCGGATGCACAGGCTCAGCGGCCACGGCTCACGGGCCCAGCCGCTCCGCGGCATGTGGGATCTTCCCGGACCGGGACACGAACCCGCATCCCCTGCATCGGCAGGCGGACTCTCAACCACTGCGCCACCAGGGAAGCCCCTTACTTATCTTATAATAGAAGTTTGTACCTTTTGACCACCTTCATCCAGTTTGCCCACTCCCACCCCCTGTCTCCAGAAACCACCAATCTGTTCTTTGTATCTATAAGTTCAATTTCTTTTTAGATTCTATCTATAAGTGAGATGATACAGTATTTGTCTTTCTTTGTCTGACTTATTTCACTTAGCATAAAATCCTCAAGGTCCATGCGTGTTGTCCCAAATGGCAGGATTTCCTTCTTTTTTATTGTTGAATAATATTCATATATGTATGTGTATATATATGTATGTATTTGTATACACATCATATCTTCTTTGTCCAGTCATCTGTTGATAGACACTTAGATTGTTCCCATGTCTTATCTATTGTAAATAATACTGCAATGAACACGGGAGTACAGATAGCTTTTCGAGAGAGTGATATTTTTCCTTTCATAATTGAGATTTTATTGGTTATTTTGAGGATCAGTACACAGACATTTCAATTTGTCCACAATTCTCAACATACGTACCAAAAATCTAAAAAATAATGTAGTTGTGATTCTTTTCTAAACATTCCAGTGACTTTCCAGCTTAAAATTTGGAGGCAAATTTTCCTTAATAGGATATCAAGTACCAACATCTTCAAATATTGGTATGTTGTTACATCGTAAGTCCCAGTAATTCACAATTTAATATCATAAACCCTACATAGTCAAATTGTCAATCATTCACAGCACATTAACAAAGTTACTAGGAAAACTGGACTACGACCACCAAAGATGTTACAGAGTGCACAAAATTCTGACCAGGAGAGCCAAGATCAAGGAGTGAGTGGTTCGCTTTAGGAAACAATTCTACCAGAAACAACATGGGAAGAGAAGCAATTTAAAGTGTTCAGGACATTAAATGCACATCTGACTCCAAACTGCCATTTAGTGTGCTTTGTATTATAGGATATAAAGGCTGCCCCCCATCTATGGAATGTTAAGCTGACACCCAAGACAATCAAAGCCTCCCATATTCAATATCCCACTATTTTCTGGTTGTACCAAAAAATAACCAACCAGCAAATGATTTCACCTCTTAAAAAAAAAAAAAAGCATTTACACTTAAAAAATGGGACGAGGTGGGATTCCCTCCTTTTTAAAAATATTTCTGGAACTACTAAAAAACTTGCATTTACAAAATAGTTGATAAAAATATTCCTCTGTATTGTACAAGAAGGGAGACAGGGACCACTGATAAGACCGGGTGCGTGGTGTTAATCAGACTTGGCCTCTTTCCTGCTTTATCAGAGGCTGGGGGCTTCTCGTTTTTAGTTTCTCTGTTTTCTGCAGGTAAGTCGTCTTCAGTCTCTTGGTTAGCCACTTCGGCCTGTTTTCCCTTTGCTCCCTTTTCTCTTCTGTTTGCACTTTTTTGTCTGAAGATGTATCCTTTCCTGCCGCCTGTTTTGGGCTTCGTTTCCACTTCTGCAGGAGCCGGTGTAGCTGACAAGCTCGCCCATCTCCCCTCGGGCTCCTCGTTCGCCGCCCTCTTGGCGGAGCTGACCTTTCGCAAAGCTGGGATGCCTGGCCGCTGCCGTTCCTTCTGCTGCCCGAGCTGCGGGGGACCCGCTCGAGATAGTGATTTTGTTCCTTTTGGATAAATTCCCATAAGTGGGGCTGCTGTATCACATGGTAGTTCTATTTTTAATTTTTGGAAGAAACTCCATACTGTTTTCCATAGTGGCTGCACCGGTTTACATTCCCACCAAAAGTGCAAGAGGGTTCCCTTTTCTCCACACCCTCTCCAGCATTTGTTGTTTGTAGATTTTCTGATGATCCGCATTCTAACTGGTGTGAGGTGATACCTCATTGTAGTTTTGACTTGCATTTCTCTAATAATTAGTGATGTTGAGCAGCTTTTCATGTGCTTCTTGGCCATCTGTATGTCTTCTTTGGAGAAATGTCTATTTAGGTCTTCTGCCCATTTTTGGATTGGGTTGTTTGTTTCTTCAATATTGAGATGCATGAGCTGTTTATATATTTTGGAGATTAATCCATTGTCCGTTGACTCGTTTGCAAATATTTTCTCCCATTCTGAAGGTTGTCTTTTCATCTTGTTTATGGTTTGCTTAGCTGTGCAAAAGCGTTGAAGTTTCATTAGGTCCCATTTGTTTATTTTTGTTTTTATTTCCATTACTCTAGGAGGTGGATCAAAAAAGATCTTGCTGTGATTTTTGTCAAAAAGTGTACTTCCCATGTTTTCCTCTAAGAGTTTTATAGTGTCTGGTCTTACATTTAGGTCTCGAATCCATTTTGAGTTTATTTTTGTGTATGGTGTTAGTGAGTGTTCTAATTTCATTCTTTTACATGTAGCTGTCCAGTTTTCCCAGCACCACTTACTGAAGAGACTGTCTTTTCTCCATTGTATATCTTTGCCTCCTTTGTCATAGATTAGTTGACCATAGGTGCGTGGGTTTATCTCTGGGCTTTCTATCTTGTTCCATTGATCTATGTTTCTGTTTTTGTGCCAGTACCATATTGTCTTGATTACTGTAGCTTTGTAGTATAGTCTGAAGTCAGGGAGTGTGATTCCTCCAGCTCTGTTTTTTTTCCCTCAAGACTGCTTTGGCTATTCGGGGTCATTTGTGTCTCCATACAAATTTTAAGATGATTTGTTCTAGTTCTGTAAAAAATGCCATTGGTAATTTGATAGGGATTGCATTGAATCTGTAGATTGCTTTGGGTAGTGTAGTCATTTTCACAATATTGATTCTACCAATCCAACGACATGATATATCTCTCCATCTGTTGGTATCATGTTTAATTTCTTTCATCAGTGTCTTATTGTTTTCTGCATACAGGTGTTTTGTCTCCCTAGGTAGGTTTATTCTTAGGTATTCTATTCTTTTTGTCGCAATGGTAAATGGGAGTGTTTCCATAATTTCTCTTTCAGATTTTTCATCATTAGTGTATAGGAATGCAAGAGATTTCTGTGCATTAGTTGTGTATCCTGCAACTTTACCAAATTCATTGATTAGCTCTAGTAGTTTTCTGGTGGCAGTTTTAGGATTCTCTATGTTTAGTATCATGTCATCTGCAAACAGTGACAGTTTTACTTCTTCTTTTCCAATTTGTATTCCTTTAATTTCTTTTTCTTCTCTGATTTCCATGGCTGGGAATTCCAAAACTATGTGGAATAATAGTGGTGAGAGTGGACATCCTTGTCTCGTTCCTGATCTTAGAGGAAATGCTTTCAGCTTTTCACCATTGAGAATGATGTTTGCTGTGGGTTTCTTGTATATGGCCTTTATTATGTTGAGGTAGGTTCCCTCTATGCCCACTTTCTGGAGAGTTTTTATCATAAATGGGTTTTGAATTTTGTCAAAAGCTTTTTCTGCATCTATTGAGATGATCATATGGTTTTTATTCTTCAGTTTGTTAATATTGTGTATCACATTGATTGATTTGCATATACTGAAGAATCCCTGCATCCCTGGGATAAACCCCACTTGATCGTGGTGGACGAGCCTTTTTTAAAATTTATTTATTTTTTGTGGTACGTGGGCCTCTCACTGTTGTGGCCTCTCCCGTTGTGGAGCACAGGCTCCGGATGCGCACGCTCAGCTGCCATGGCTCACGGGCCCAGCTGCTCCACGGCATGTGGGGTCTTCCCGGACCAGGGCACGAACCCGTGTCCCCTGCATTGGCAGGTGGACTCTCAAACACTGCGTCACCAGGGAAGCCCGTATGATCCTTTTAACGTGTTGTTGGATTATGTTTGTTAGTATTTTTGCATCTATATGCATCAGTGATATTGGTCTGTAATTTTCTTTTTTTGGAATATCTTTGTCTGGTCTTGGTATCAGGGAGATGGTGGCCTCGTAGAATGAGTTTGGGAGTGTTCCTTCCTCTGCAATTTTTTGGAAGAGTTTGAGAAGGATGGGTGTTAGCTCTTCCCTAAATGTTTGATAGAATTCACCTATGAAGTCATCTGGTCCTGGACTTTTGTTTGTTGGAAGATTTTTAATCACAGTTTCAGTTTCATTACTTGTGATTGGTCTGTTCATATTTTCTCTTTCTTCCTGGTTCAGTCTTGGAAGGTTATACCTTTCTAAGAATTTGTCCATTTCTTCCAGGTTGTCCCTTTTATTGGCATAGAGTTGCTTATAGTAGTCTCTTAGGATGCGTTGTATTTCTGTGGTGTCTGTTGTAACTTCTCCTTTTTCATTTCTAATTTTATTGATTTGAGTCCTCTCCCTAGTTTTCTTGATGAGTCTGGCTAATGGTTTATCAATTTTGTTTATCTTCTCAAAAACCAGCTTTTAGTTTTATTGATCTTTGCTATTGTTTTCTTTGTTTCTATTTCATTTATTTCTGCTCTGATCTTAATGATTTCATTCCTTCTGCTAACTTTGGGTTTTGTTTGTTCTTCTTTCTCTAGTTCCTTTATGTGTAAGGTTTGATTGTTTATTTGTGATTTTTCTTGTGTCTTGAGGTAGGCTTCTATAGCTATAAACTTCCTTCTTAGAACTGCTTTTGCTGCATCCCATAGGTTTTGGATCATCGTGTTTTCATTGTCATTTGTCTCTAGGTATTTTTTGATTTACTCTTTGATTTCTTCAGTGATCTCTTGGTTATTTAGTAATGTATTGTTTAGCCTCCATGTGTTCGTGTTTTTTACGTTTTTTCCCCTGTAATTCATTTCTAATCTCATAGTGCTGTGGTCAGAAAGATGCTTGATATGATTTCAGCTTTCTTAAATGTACTGAGGCTTGATTTGTGACCCAAGATGTGATCTATCCTGGAGAATGTTCTGTGCACACTTGATTTGTTTTTGTTTTTGTTTTTGTTTTTTTGTGGTACACAGGCCTCTCACTGCTGTGGCCTCTCCCGTTGCGGAGCACAGGCTCCGGAGGTGCACACTCAGCGGCCATGGCTCACGGGCCCAGTTGCTCCACGGCATGTGGGATCTTCCCAGACCAGGGCACGAACCCGTGTCCCTTGCATCGGCAGGCAGACTCTTAACCACTGTGCCACCAGGGAAGCCCTGTGCGCACTTGAGAATAAAGTGTAATCTGCTGTGTTTGGATGGAATGTCCTATAAATATCAATTAAATCTGTCTGATCTATTGTGTCATTTAAAGCTTCTCTTTCCTTATTTATTTTCATTTTGGATGATCTGTCCATTGGTGTAAAAGTCCCCCACTATTATTGTTTGTGTTACTGTCCATTTCCTCTTTTATAGCTGTTAGCAGTTGCCTTATGTATTGAGGTGCTCCTATGTTGGGTGCATATATATTTATAATTGTTATGTCTCCTTCTTGGATTGATCCATTGATCATTATGTAGTGAGTATAGCTACTCCAGCTTTCTTTTGATTTCCATTTGCATGGAATATCTTTTTCCATCTCCTCACTCTCAGTCTGTATGTGTCCCTAGCTCTGAAGTGGGTCTCTTATAGATAGCATATAGATGGGTCTTGTTTTTGTATCCATTCAGCAAGCCTGTGTCTTTTGGTTGGAGCATTTAATCCATACATGTTTAAGGTAACTGTCGATATGTATGTTCCTATGACCAGTTTCTTAATTATTTTGGGTTTGTTTTTGTAGGTCCTTTTCTTCTCTTGTGTTTCCCACTTAGAGAAGTTCCTTTAGCATTTGTTGTTGAGCTGGTTTGGTGGTGCTGAATTCTCTTAGCTTTTGCTTGTCTGTAAAGCTTTTGATTTCTCCATCGAATCTGAATGAGATCCTTGCCAGGTAGAGTAATCTTGGTTGTAGGTTCTTCCCTTTCATCACTTTAAGTATATCATGCCACTCCCTTCTGGTTGTAGAGTTTCTGCTGAGAAATCAGCTGTTAACCTTATGGGAGTTCCCTTGTACGTTGTCATTTTCCCCTTGCTGCTTTCAATAATTTTTCTTTGTCATTAATTTTTGCCAGTTTGATTACTATGTGTCTCGGCGTGTTTCTCCTTGGGTTTATCCTGTATGGTACTCGCTGCGCTTCCTGGACTTGGGTGGCTATTTCCTTTCCCACGTTAGGGAAGTTTTCAACTATAATCTCTTCCAATATTTTCTCCTGTCTTTTCTCTCTCTCTTCTCCTTTTGGGACCCCTATAATGCGAATGTTGTTGCGTTTAATGTTTTCCTGGAGGTCTCTTAGGCTGTCTTCATTTCTTTTCATTCTTTTTTCTTTAGTCTGTTCCGCAGCAGTGAATTCCACCATTCTGTCTTCCAGGTCACTTATCCGTTCTTCTTCCTCAGTTATTCTGCTATTGGTTCCTTCTAGTGTAGTTTTCATTTCAGTTATTGTATTGTTTATCTGTTTGTTTGTTCTTTAATTCTTCTAGGTCTTTGTTAAACATTTCTTGCATCTTCTCGATCTTTGCCTCCATTGTTTTTCCGAGGTCCTGGATCATCTTCACTATCATTATCATGAATTCTTTTTCTGGAAGGTTGCCTATCTCCACTTTATCTGCTTGTTTTTCTGGGGTTTTATCTTGTTCCTTCATCTGGTACATAGCCCTCTATCTTTTCATCTTGTCTATCTTTCTGTGAATATGGTTTTCCTTCCACAGGGTGGAGGATTGTAGCTCTTCTTGCTTCTGCTGTCTGCCCTCTGGTGGATGAGGCTATCTAACCTTTTTTTTTTTTTTTTTGTCATTCATTTGGTAGCCATTTATTGAATGCTTACTGTGTGCCCAGCCTTACTCAAGGCTCTGAGGATGCATCCATGAACAAAGCATATAAAAATTTCTGCTCATGGGGATCTTACATTTAAGATCTATCATAAGGGATTGGATTAGCAATAAATTTACATAAATTCAACCATACCTATCAGCAAAGTGAAAAAGACACATTTAAATAGTTTAATTATTGGTACTACAAAAGTCTAGTGTTGATATGTAGTTTTTTATTATATATTCTACTTACTATATTCATAAAATATTCATACCCATGTATAACTCTAGAGGCATTCGAATTGTAAGATTATATATTTTCAAGGACCGTTTTGAGCATGCTCGATTCCATCCTTAGCACAGCCCTAAAAACCCACCCACCTTCTGAGCTGTGACTGTATTGTACCACAGTGGAAACTCAGACTGTTGGGCAAAGGAGAACCATTTTAAGGATGATAAATCCACGGCTGGTCGGTTTAGTCTGGTAACAGGGAACAAGAGATAGTACATTCACATAAACATACACAGTCAATCAACAGTGGAATTCACGTCAAGACTTTAAAAAAAAGTTTATGAGCCATTTCCTACTGTTTTAAAACAACTAAAATAGTAAGTGCTTGAGTTCATAAATATTTATAATCAACTCCTGATTATAAAATCTAAAAGAAAAAATCTTAACACATGGGCTTATTCTCACTAAAGGGTTATCATTTTAATCAATTTTTCAAAGAGTTTTTTTTGTTGTTGTTCTTGCTGTATGTGGGCCTCTCACTGTTGTGGCCTCTCGTTGCGGAGCACAGGCTCCAGAGGCGCAGGCCCAGAGGCCATGGCTCTTGGGCCCAGCCGCTCCGTGGCATGTGGGATCTTCCCAGACCGGGTCACAAACCCGTGTCCCCTGAATCGGCAGGTGGACTCTCAACCACTGCACCACCAGGGAAGCCCTCAAAGAGTATTTAAAAATAGGGCTCTTAGCCCTCTTTCATTCCTCTTAGCGAGGACGTCTCACGGATCCCAGGGTCTGAGTCTGGGTATCCCTGCCTCCTGGTCTCAGAGTTTCTCTCAGTACAGATACTATCCCTTCTAGAGGCGTGGCCAAAACCCATCACTACCTTCCACTGCCAGCTCAGTCTTAGAAAGGGGTTCTCCTTCTGTCTCTGTGGGGTCCCTGAGTTTGAGGTAATGCCAACGTACCATACGCTGTGTGGCAGTAACAAAGTCAGGCAGTCCACTGGAAAACTCAAGCAATCTAGATTCAATATATTAGCCTGTTTCTGTTATCTCAGTAATACTTTTTAGCAAGATAGTTTCTTCATACAACTTATAATGTGTGGGGTAAAGGAAAAAAATATTGCTAGAATATGATAGAAAGATTTTAAAAATTCAGCACCGAAACTCCTTCTTTAGGGAAGGAAAAGGAGACATATTATGTTCCCACTCTCTATTTTCCATCCTTGGCTTTGAGGTACAAGAGCACCAAGTTTCGTATAAAGCGTGTTAAAGGTTCTCCCTGTCCCTCTACCCACAAAACAATCCTAGGGAAATCCTGAAGCGTCTACTTCCCAAATCTGTAACCATATCTCTGGGCATGTCTATACAGCTCTTTAATTCACTTTCAAAATACATAGCATTTTTAAAACAAAATGACATAGTTGCATTCTTTAAATGCCAGCCATGAAATCATCACTAAAAAAAAAAAAAAGAAAAAGAAACTAGTCAGATTATATATATGTAAGTCAGATAAAATTCTGTCTCTTTTTTTTAAAAAAAAATTTTTATTTATTTATTTATTTATGGCTGCGTTGGGCCTTCATTGCTGTGCTCAGGCTTTTCTCTAGTTGCGGCAAGCAGGGGCTATTCTTCCTTGCGGTGCGCGGGCTTCATTGTTGTGGCTTCTCTTGTTGGGGAGCACAACTGCTCTAGGCACGCAGGCTTCAGTAGTTGTGGCACACGGGCTTCAGCAGTTGTGGCACACAGGCTCAGTAGTTGTGGCACATGGGCTTAGTTGCTCCACGGCATGTGGGATCTTCCCAGACCAGGGCTGGAACCCGTGTCCCCTGCATTGGCAGGCAGATTCTTAACCACTGTGCCACCAGGGAAGCCCTCTCTCTCTTTTTAAGGTGCTTTATTTGGTCTGCTGAAGACATGCCTATGGCTGCTTCTAAAAGCCCTTAGGGAGAGCCTCAGATGATATCCTGCAGTTGGATATTTTGCTCCAGTGTTGTCAGGTTCTTAAACTACACTGTAGGTATAAGTTGTGGCATGAAAATCCCCCAAAATGTGCACACTAAATGCAAAGAAAAACCTCATTTATAATTCAGGTGAATTTTCATCACACCAAAATAATGATCTAACCTGTCCAAACACGTAATTTCTCTCTTTTTTCCCCCATGAACTAAATCCCCTTCTTTTAAAAATGGTCAGATTTGAAGATCAAGTTAAAATCCACCATATTTCAAGTTAAACTCTGAGGGTTTCTATACAACTGTAGCATGATTTCAAATTCATATTGGCATTCATCTTTCTATATTTTCCTATATTTATCCTAAAGAAGCTTTCTGGATCATAATATTTACGTAGAAATTAAAAGCGTTTTATATTATACTGCGAAGTTCCAGTAAATTCTCAGTTTGTCAGGGTTTACCCTTAGCTCAATGTCATACAACTTCTGCATGAGGCAAGTATACCGGTAACAAGTTATTTCAAATACAAAACTCTTAGCTCTGTGTCATAAATAAATTTGGGTAAAACTGCAAGCCTTCCACTGAATCATCTCGGCAAGAAGCAACCTTTCTTTCGCCAGGAGGACAGACATTCCCACAGGCTTAGAAAACTCTCCTGATGTTAGAGATCCCTTTTCTGAAACCGTCTCCAAGGCTGAGGCCACCATTTACTCCTCCTTGTGGGACTGAAGTTCAATTACCATGACGCCGCTGTCAAACACACGGAGCCTGAGAGGTAATTTCAGGGCTTCCAGCATCTTGCATGCATTCACTAAATCTTCTGGTGAGAGCAATTCCATTCCTCGAGCTCGGTTTACTAAACAGTACACCTGTGTGAGTGACATTATTCCCCCCTCGTTCCTCCAAAGGCGCCTGCAATATTCCAGCCAGCTGTTTGGCCAGCTGCATGTGGTACTGTGTGCCTGAGCCGTAGGTTTCCCTGGTAACCGGCTTAGCTATTCCCATGCTCAGCAAATAGGTTTTAAACCTGATCGTCTCATCTTCTGTCATGTCACCTTGCTTCTCTTTAATCTTATTAGCAATGGATTTTGATAACACCACCAATTCCCTTAGCCTTGACCATTAGCTTGTTGAGGTCTTCGAAGGCCTCAGAAATGTTGTCAGTTTCTTTTCTTTTTTTTTCCAGTTTCTTTTCAATACCCACAATTCCTACAGCCCTTATTCTTCCTGGCTGGGGTCCTCTATTTGCTAGTAACGACTGGGAAACTGGCATATTCTCCCATCTTCTCTGTGTCATTTCCTCTGATAAACGCCTGTAAAACTCAATCTGGCCGTGTTCTTTGAAGGAAAGCTTGATGTAGGAGTTCTTACTACTCTGGAATGGGCCAAGGTTCTTTGTTAGAAGGAGTTGGGTGAAGATGAACCACTATTCTGGCACTTTTGCCAATTCCAGCTGCCTGTTCTTCAATGACCACGATTTGGGAAAGAGGAATGGCTGTGCAGCATTCATGATTTTTCTGATCTCTCCAAATTAGATGGTGTGTACTAAGAAGGAGGGTCCCAGTATCAAATTTTATCTTCTCCTCGCCGTTACAGAGGTGCACCCTGCCTCAGTTCCGTTTGTAAGTGTATCGTTTTTTGCCCCAATGAGTTGTGTTCTTTATATTTTTTGGATATTAACTCCCTTATCAGATATATGATTTGAAAATATTCCCTCCCATTTACTTGGTTGCCTTTCATTTTGTTGATGGTTTTCTTTGTTACAAAGAAGCTTTTTAGTTTGAAGTCGTCCCACCCTTTAATTTTTGCTTTTGCGGCCTTTGCTTTTGGTGCCAAGTCCAAAAATTATTGCCAAGACCAACGTCAAAGAGCTTACTCGCTATGATTTCTTCTAGGAGTATTATGCTTTCAGGTATTACATTCAAATCTTTAATCCATTTTGAGTTGATTTTTGTGTATGGCAGAAGACAGTGATTCAGTTTCATTCTTTTGTATGTGTTCAGTTTTCCCCAACACCATCTTTTGAAGAGACCATCCTTTCCCCACTGTATATACTTGGCTCCTTTGGCATAAATTAATTGACCAAATATGTGTGTGTTTCTGAAATTTCTACTCTGCTCCACTGATCTATGTGTCTGTTTTTATGTCAATACCATACTGTTTATATTTCTTAGTTTTATAATATATTTTGAAATCAGGAAGCATGATGCCTCCAGCTTTATCCTTTTTCAAGATTGCTTTGGCTATTTGGGGTCTTTGTGGTTCCATACAAATGTTAGGATTGTTCTATTTCTGTGAAAAATGCCACTGTAAGGATTGTACAGAATCTGTAGATTGCTTTGGATAGTTGGACATTTTAACTATATTAATTCTTCCAATCCAAGAGCCCAGACTATTTTTCTATTTGTGTCTTCTTTAAGTTCTTTCATCAGTGTCTTATATATTTCAGTGCACAGGTCTTTCACCTCCTTGGTTAAATTTATTCTTAGGTATTTTATTCTCTTTGATAAAATTGTAATTGGGATTGCTTTATTAATTTCTCTCTTTGTTAGTTCATTGCTAGTGTATAGCAATACAACAGATTTTTGTATATTAATTTTGTATCCTGCAACTTTACTGAATTCATTTAGTAGTTCTAATAGTTTTTTAGTGGCATCTTTAGGATTTTCTATATATGGTATCACGTCATCTGTAAATAGTGACAGTTTTACTTCTTCCTCTCCAACTTGGATTCCTTTTATTTCTTGTCTGATTGCTGTGGCTAGGACTTCCAATACTGTGTTGAATAAACATGGCGAGGGCTTCCCTGGTGGTGCAGTGGTTGAGAGTCTGCCTGCCGATGCAGGGGACGTGGGTTCGTGCCCCGGTCCGGGAAGATCCCACATGCCGCGGAGCGGCTGGGCCCGTGAGCCATGGCCGCTGAGCCTGCGCGTCCGGAGTCTGTGCTCCGCAACGGGAGAGGCCACAACAGTGAGAGGCCCGTGTACCGCAAAAAAAAAAAAAAAGACAAAAACATGGCGAGAGTGGGCATCCTTGTTCCTGATCTCAGAGGAAATGCTTTCAGCTTTTCACCATTGAGTATGATATTGGCTATAGGTTTGTCATACATGGTTATGTTGAGGTTTGTTCCCTCTATACCCGTTTTGTTGAGGATTTTTAACATAAATTGATGTTGAATTTTGTCAGTAGTTTTTTCTGCATCTATTGAGATGATCATATGATTTATTCTTCAATTTGTTAATGTGGTATATCACATTGATTTGCAGATATTGAACCATCCTTGCATCTCTGGAATAAATCCCCCTTGGTCACGGTGTAGGATCATTTTAATGTATTGTTGAAAATGTTAAAACCATTGGCTGAGCACATACTAAAAGGCTGGAATGAGCCTGAATAGTAAAGAACAAAATCTCAGTATGACTGGAGAGTAGTGAGCAAAGCTGAGAGTTAGGAGCAAGGTGAATGGTCTGAGATAGAGCTGAGAAAGGTATGGATCAATGGCTTTTCAGGGATTATGAAGGCCATGGAAGCCCTTGAAAGGTTTACAAAGGGGATTAAGAAGACCTGATTTAACATTACAATAATCACTCTGTCTATGCTGTGGAAAATTAGTTGTAGAGCTAACAATTACAGGAGCAAGGAAACTTGTAGGAGACTGTTGCAGCAGTACAGGCACTGGGGGCTTGGACCATGGTGGTGGCCTTGGACCATGGTGGTGGTCTTGAAGAAGGAGAGAAGTGGATAGTTCTGGATATATACTGGTGATAGAATCTTGCTAATGTATTTCATGAAGGAGATGAGAAAAAGAAAAAAAAAATCAAGAATGACTCTATGTGTTTTAGCTTGTGCTATGGGTAGATGTTGGTACCATATGTAAGGTAAGGGAATCCCAGGCAGAAAATTGAGTTCTGTTTTAGACCTGATAAATTTCAGGTGTATATTAGACAGCCATATGGAAACATCATGCACACAACAGAATCTGATAGTTTGTAGCTCAGGGACAAGACCGAGGCTCAAGATACAAGGAAATGTCCATAGCAACATAGAGTGTATTGTTATTATGTATCCTTGAAATCGCAGTGGCCACCATTTCTCCTGTCTCCCTCTAAGGTCCAGTTCAGTGTCTCTAGATGCCTACAGGGAGCAAAGTCTAGGGGCTTTGGAAGGGGAGGCAAGCATAGAGATGGTTCTCACTCGACACTGATAGTCAATCACCACATTCCTATGAATATTTCCCTTTCCTTCGGGATCATATGTATTTTCAGACTCCATTTAACTCCCTGTTTTTCAGGTCTCACGTTAAAGGTCACTGTCTTAGAAAGACCTTCTCTAGCCTCCCTATGTAAAATAGGTCTCCTCGCTTGGTTTCCACCCCTACTGCACCATTTCCTCATCCAGCACACTGTTAATTTTATTCGTATCATTCATTTATAATAATTAGTTTGTTTTTTATTTCTCCCCTCCACTGGGGAGAGAATTAGACTCTATGATGGAAGGAAACGTGCCTGCGTGGTCATCATTGTCAGCCAGAACTAGCACTGTGCCTGGCACATAGTAGGTGCACAATAAATATTTGTTGAGGACGTGAACAAGCTGCCCCTGTCTGAGATATCATGAGTGGATTAATTGATACTCTAAGCATGGGCTGGAGTAGCCTTATTCCAGATCACCAAGCCCTCTGCCCAAGACAAGGAATGGGTTTTGTTTATTATGATAAGAACATTTAACATGGGATCTACCCTATTTTTGTTTTTTTTTGTGTGTGTGTGTGGTACGCGGGCCTCTCACCACTGTGGTCTCTCCCGTTGTGGAGCACAGGTTCTGGACGCGCAGGTACAGCGGCCATGGCTCACGGGCCTAGCCGCTCCACGGCATGTGGGATCTTCCCGGACCGGGGCACGAACCCGCGACCCCTGCATGGCAGGCGGACTCTCAACCACTGCGCCACCAGGGAAGCCCGGGATCTACCCTCTTAACAAAATAGTCAAACTCGTAGAAGCAGAGAGTAGAATGGTAGTTGCCAGGGCAGGGTGAAGGGTATGTGGGAAGTTGCTATTCAATGGGTATAAACTTTCAGTTATGCAAGATAAAGCAGGTCCGAGGAACTGGATTTTATTTAACCTTTTTAAATTGTTATTTATGTATTTTAAAATTATTTATTTGTCTGCACCAGGTCTTCGTTGCCACGTGCAGGATCTTCGTTGTGGCATGTGGGATCTTTCTTTTAGTTGTGGCATGTGGCCTGCGAACTCTTAGTTGCGTCATGTGGGATCTAGTTCCCTGACCAGGGATCAAACCAGGGCCCCCTGCATTTGGAGCATGAAGTCTTAGCCACTGGACCACCGGGGAAGTCCCTATTTAATATTTTTTAAAAATATATATATATAGTTAATTTACAATGTCATGTTAGTTTCAGGTGTACAGCAAAGTGATTCAGTTATATACACACACACACATAAATATATTCTTTTTCAGATTCTTTTCCATTATAGGTTATTACAAGACATTGAATATAGTTCCCTGTGCTATATAGTAGGTCCTTGTTTATTTATTTTACACACAGTATTGTGTATTTGTTAATCTCAGACTCCAAATTTATCTCTTCCCCCTCCTGCCCCTCCCCCAGCTCACTGCAATTCCCTTTGGTAACCATAAGTTTGTTTTCTATGTCTGTGAGTCTATTTCTGTTTTATAAATAAGTTCACTTGGCCCCTCCCCCAGCCCACTGCAATTCCCTTTGGTAACCATAAGTTTGTTTTCTATGTCTGTGAGTCTATTTCTGTTTTATAAATAAGTTCACTTGTATTCTATCTTAGATTCCATATATAAGTGATATTATATGATATTTGTTTCTAACTTACTTCACTTAGTATGATAACCTCTGGGTTCATCCATGTTGCTTCAAATGGCATTATTTCATTCTTTTTTATGGCTGAGTAATATTCCATTGTGTATCTATACCACATTTTCTTTATCCATTCATCTGTAGATGAAAACTAGGTTGCTTCCTTGTCTTGGGTATTGTAAATAGCACTGCTCTGGACATTGGGGTGCGTGTATCTTTTCGAATTAGAGTTTTCTCTGGATATATGCCCAGGAGTGGGATTGCAGGATCATATGGTGACTCTATTTTTAGTTTTCTACGGAACCTCCACACTGTTCTCCATAGTGAGTGTACCAATTTATATTCCCACCAACAGTGTAGGAGGGAGGAACTGGATCTTAAAGACCCCACCCGGAATAATTACCAGGGAACGTAGAGGCAAACAACATGGTGGAATTCCAAGACCCGTGAGTGCTGTTTGCTTCAATCACTGAGCACGATGGCATATGCAGAATTATGGCCCAGAGATGGGTGGATCCACTCTAACACCCTGCTAAACTCCCGAAATGAAAGATTTTTTTGCAAGCATTTTAAGTTCTCATGAGATGTCAGGGCCAGCAAGCTGAAAAACCATGTGACTGTTTGCCAGCTGCCTGGTTTGAAATCTAGTCCCTTCCATGGAAAATGCAATTGAGAAAATATTTCAAGATTTCTAATCAAGATGCGTCCCCTGCTATTTTAATGTTCCATCCCAACACACTGCAGAGTTCTGGGAATGCAGCAAGTATCCAACTTCCATGAGAGGGACTGGAATGAGAAGTTAAGTGCTAGCTCTCCTCCTAAGGAGGAAGCTGAAAGTATCACAGAGTTCTGTTTCCCAGCAACATCTCCCCTCCAAATCTCCTCAGAGGTAGAAAGAAGGAACAGCAGGTCCAGTTAAGAAAATATCCTGGGACTTCCCTGGTGGTCTAGTGGTTAAGACTCTGTGCTTCCACTGCAGGGGGCTCAGGTGCGATCCCTGATCTGGGAACTAAGATCCCGCATAACATGCTGCGGCCAAAATGGGAAAAAAAAAAATATATATATATATATATACACACACACACACACATAGATATATACACAGTGAAGCGGCAGAAATATTATAAAGGGAAGATGAAATGGTAAAGGCTTTTGTTAATCTGAAGTAAAGGTATTCTTAAGAGTATTAATCTATACATGTGAATTAGCCAATAGGGAGGCAGGAAGGCAAAGGGAAAACCTGTCAAAATTTCCATTATTCTAGAGGAGGTCAGAGTTCATAGCTTGAGACACATCATGATCTACGCGTGTTAGAATTTGTTCTTCTTTTGAAATATTGTTTATGCCTCTTTTTAGTCTGATGAAAAACTTTCTCACTAAACAGTTAGTGTAATAAAGTTCTGGAAACATCTGTATACATCAATCACTGTATTTTGGAAGGGAAAATCAGAAAAGGGAGGGCTTAAATCTTTGCAGTCTGAGTTTCCAGGAAAGAGGAGCTGGTGACCATCCTAGCCAAAACCTTCCTGATATTTGATTATCTGAGAGCCAGAAAATGGGAAGCACTTGATGTGTACAACCTGTTGGCTTGTTGGCACTTGGTGTCTGACACCAAAATGGTAAAAATGAGTTGAGAGTAGAGCCTTTTCTTCAGAGATGTAAGAGTAGTTGTTTGTGAAATGCTGTGTGGTCACATTCAGTGTGCTGTGCTCTGTGAGTTATAATGTTCCCTTTTCTCCCCACCACAACTCTCCAAAAAAAAAAAAAAAAAAAAGACAATAATCCAATCCTTCAAAGTCCCAGTGCAAAAGTAAAATTTAAAAATGGCCAATAGTGGGCTTCCCTGGTGGCGCAGTGGTTGAGAGTCCATCTGCCGATGCAGGGGACACGGGTTCGTGCTCCGGTCCGGGAAGATCCCACATGTCACGGAGCGGCTGGGCCCGTGAGCCATGGCCGCTGAGCCTGCGCGTCCGGAGGCTGCACGCCCAGAGCCTGTGCTCCGCAACGGGAGAGGCCACAACAGTGAGAGGCCTGCAATAGCATGGGTTGAAAACATGTATAACCATGACTGACATGATTTTAAAAGTAGAAATAGGTTCTATGTGATGGGAGTTAGGACTATGGGAGAATCCTCCCATTCTTTCCTCATCTTTTGTGGCTGAAAGCCAGTTGTAGGCCTCCCCCTGCATCAGTGACCCTGCTGAATGTCCCCGGTGGGCATCCGTCACCACATACAGATGAGGGAGCGATGCTGAAGGCTCAGCCTCACAGTGCTTGCTGGGGTGGATGATGGATGAACATTCTGTAGCGGTGGCAGGACAAATATTCTACCCATTACTGATGTTTATGATGAAAACAAGAAAAAATCTATGGAGGTTAGAGGAAATCATGTCTCTCAAAGTGATCATGTTGTTTTCCTCTCAGAAGCCCCAGTGGTGTACAGTTCTTGGCAAGCAGGCAGACTGGGTGGGTGTAAAGGCATATATGCCTCTGGGACTTTGACAGGGGTTACCTGGAGGAGAGTGGTGGAAGGGCTGGGCTGGCCCCTCCCTCCATCTGCTGCTTAGAAAAACTTTCCACGTGGCCTTGGATTAGGTAACTCAAGATTGACAATAACTTCCGTCTTCCAAACTAGACACTTGGGTCTGAGTTATTAACTCCAAGTAAAAAATTGCCTTGGGGGATCCAAAGCAAAGTCACACTTGACGAAGAAAGTCCGTTTTTAGTGCTGCCCACACACAAGGTCGGGGCGTGCAGATAGAACCACTCTTTGGAAGAGATTCACGTACTTGAGCAAATGTAAAAAAATCAATCCTCTTCATGTATATTCCAGGGATATGTTGGAAAGCAAATATAAAGATAGTAGATTGATTGGTTTTTAAATTTACTAATGGGGAAACTAGTATAGAGAAGCTAAATCAGCTCTATAACATGAAACCAAAATGGTAAAAATGAGTTGCAGGTAGAGCCGTCTGATAAGGGGTTAATATCTAAAGTATATAAGGAACTCAACTAACTCAAAAGCAAGAAAACAAATAGTTTTAAAATGGACAAAGGACCTGAATAGACATTTCTCAAAAGAAGACGAAGAACCAACAGGTATATGAAAAGGTACTCAACATCAGTAATCATCAGGAAATGCAAGTGAATGCCACAGTGGATATCACAAAAAAGACAAAAGATTAAGTGTTGGCAAGGATATGGAGAAAAGGGAACACTTGCGCACTGTTAGTGTGATTGTAAATTGGTACAACCATTATGGAAAACGGTATGGAGGGTCCTCAAAAAATTAAAAACAGGACTACCATATGATCCAGCAATCCTATTTCTGGGTATATATCCAAAGAAAATGAAATCAGTATTTCAAAAAGAGATCTGCACTCCCACATTTATTGCAGCATTTATTGATAAAACAGCCAAGGAAACAACCTAAGGGTCCACTGACAGATAAATGGATAAAGATGATGTGGTGTATATATACGTGTGTGTGTGTGTGTAGGGGTGTGTGTATATATATATATATATATATATATATATATATATAGTATACATATTATACAATGGAATATTATCCTTAAAGAGAAGGGAAGTCTTGTCATTTGTGATAACATAGATGAACCTGGAGGGCATTATGCTCAGTGAAATAAGCCAGACACAGAAAGTCAAATACTGCATGATGTTGCCTATATATAATAATCTGAAATAGTCAAACCCTTAGAAACAGAGAGTAGAATGGTGTTTACCAGGGGCTGGAGAGTAGGGGAAGTGGGAAAATGTTGGTCAAAGAGTACAAAGTTTAAAATACGCAGGATGAATAAGTTCTGGATGGCTAATGTACAGCCCAGTGACTACAGTTAAATATACTGTATTGTATACTTGAAATTTGCTGAGTAGTTCTTAATTGTTCTTAACAAAACAAAAAAGGTAACTATATGAGGTGATGAACATCTTAACTAGCTTGACTGTGCTAAACATTTCATGATGTATCTATATATATATATGAAAACATCATGTACATCCTAAATATATACAATTTTTATTTTTAAATTATTCCTCAGTAAAGCTGGGAGAAAAATGTGTGCATAGGGATGTACCCTTCACAGGACATGATTTTATACCATTAAATTGAACTATTGAACCCAAGTTGAGGCAGGACAGTTCTAAGCTCCCGCAGATCCCCAACTCCTGGTATCTATGTTCTTTGTGCTGTCCTCCCTTTGGGTGTGTGTAGGACCTTATGACTTCATTCTAACCAATGGAACATTGTAGAGGTGATGGGATATGACTTTCTTGATTAGGTTACACAAGACTGTAACTTACATCTTACTTGTGGATTTTCTCTGTTGCCCTCTTGGCTTGTATGCTTTGAAGTAAACAGTCATGCTGGAGCAGCCCACGTGGCAAGGAATTGAGGGCAGCCTCCAGCCAACAGCCAGCTAGGAACCAAGGGCCTCAGTTCAACAGACTACAAGGAACCAATCTTACCAACAACCATGTGAGCCTGGAAATAAATTCGAGCCTTCAGATAAGAACCCAGTCCCGGCCAGCTCCTCAATTGCAGCCTCATGATAGTCCCTGAAGCAGAGAACCCAGCTAAGCCATGCCCAGACTCCAAGGAAAATGTGAGATAATAAATGCATCTTGCTTTGAGGCAAAAAAACAATGTGCATGTGCTATCCCATAGTTTTACTAAGTCATTAGTAATTACACAGTTATTACTAAGTGTGTGGTACTTTGTTACATAGCAATAGGTGGCTAACATATCAGTCTAAACGATTTGCATTTGGATCAGTTTACCGATGTTCAGAGGTGCTCCAGGTACCTCAATGTTTATCTTCTTACCCAGGGGGCTCCCCAAGATAATTACTCCTAAAGTGTTTATTCTGAAGATAAATAACTTATTTTACCTTCAGAGCAGTGACTTCTCAATTCTTGCTGCATATTATTATCATAGGGAAGGTGTTTTGTTTTGCTTATAGATATTCCCTATTTGGTAAGATATTGTTCTAATGGATTCTGTTTTGTTTACTATTTTATATATTTTCACATTACTTAAGAGGAGAAGCTTCAGGGTTTCCTCTTGACCTTCCTTGCCATACTAGCCTTAATCGCATGGTTCAGGGATCCAGTGTGGGCATCCGACAGGTGCCAAGAATGTCTATTCCAACTATACACTTGGGAGCTGGGGAAAGTAAACACAGAATGGGTTCACAGACCCATGAGACTTACTGTGACAGGGACTTGGGCCAGACTACCATTTACTATGAGACACCCCCCTCCCTCAATAAGCATCGCCTCTGACTGTCAGCTCAGGGATAGCTCAGTGCCATCATCGAATCCTATTCAGGTTTTAGGATTTCCCCTTCTCTGGTGCACATTTACATTAGTGAGCACCTGTACACACTAGGAAGATTTATAACATCCTGTAATGTTACCACAGGGTCTTCTTCAGGGTTTCCGATCTACCCTTCAATCAAGGGCTCTATGAACTCTCTCAGGTCTTGGAATCAGTTGAAGGGCCATGACTAACATATAAGTAGAGACCCAAGGCAGGCCTCTGTTTCATGTATATATTGGGATGGCCAAAAAGTTCGTTCGGGTTTTTCCCATACGATCTTT